>PVIJ01007693.1:0-80421 GCA_004024925.1 Scalopus aquaticus
GGGGGTGGGGGTGGGGGGGAGAATAGAGCAGAGGCACCCAAGCTCAGAGCAGAAGGCTGTGTGTAGCGCACCTACCTGCAGATCTTCGACAGCGGTGACAGACACGGAGCTGACAGGGACACTGAGTTCTCAGACTCAGCTGGAGCTGCAGCTGCTTATATTCGGGCGGGCCGCAAGGTCCTGGGCGGGGCTCTGACCGAGGTACCAGGTAGCCAAGCCGGTCTGGCTGACTGTCTTCCCCCATCTGGACTTTGCCTCCCTCTCTCTGTATCCCCCATCCCTCTCTGCCTCCCTTCTCAGGGAAGGAGTCTGTGAGTGAGAAGCTCAAAGTGGAGATAGAGGAGTGGGCAGGGGAAGGGAGAGTTGGGCAGAGTGGAGAAGACACAGAGATGGAGGAAGGTGCAGGGCCAGAGAGGCACAACGATCTGGGGGAATTAAGCAAGAGGGGCACAGACAGACTCAGAGAAGAGAGACACATATGTGGACAGGCAGAGAGGCAGGTAGATGGGGGGGCCATCAGCCAAGGGAAAGGGGCGAGGAGAAAGGGTGAGGTGCCGGAGAGAGTGGTGTGGGCACCCTTTCCAGGGCCTCTCCCATCATCCTGAGGCCCCACTTTGCTGGGAGAGGGGCATTGTCCTTCCATTCAGGGCCATGTGGCCCTTGGGCGCAGTGTGTTTTGGGGGTGATTCATGCTAGAACTAAAGTAAATAAACCTCACCTTACCTCCAAATTGGGAAGGGAGGAGGCTGGGAACTGAAGCTGCGGTTCTGAAGAAGGGGGATGTGGCCGGGATTCTGGGTCCTTACAGAGCAGAGGATGCGGGGCCTGAGGGGGCAGGGCTGGGCCTGATCACTGGTCCCTAGTAGGAGTGAGAGTGGGTCTGAAGGAGGGGCTGGGGGGTTCAGACTCTTGGGTTGGGCTACGCTAAGTGGGGGTGGGGGTCCAGGATTCAGGGCTGGTGGGGTTGTGAGGGTGAAAGCTGGGGGTCTGGATACTTGAGTCACCAAAGTCTCCCCATAGCAGGCCTGGCAGGGTTGGCAGTGACTCAGTGAGGGAAGCAGCATTAGAGCCGGGTGGGGTTCCCAGCACGGGTGTCACTCCAAAAAATGTAGGAGGCACCGGAAAATTGGGGTGTCACCTGCAGAGAAGGTGGTGTCATCACTGCACTGGGTATGGGGTGAGGGCGGGTAGATTACCCTGCTGGCCTGGGACCCTGACTTGCCCTCCGCCTCCTGGTCCCACACTCCGGAACCCGAGCCTCGATGGCCCGGCGCCACCCAGGTGACCACCCATCCTGTCCCCTCGCCTCGGGCGGCACTCAGCATCTTGGTCCATCCTGTAGTGGGGCCCGAGCGTCTGGGGGCATCTCTCCCCATCTTGGCATCCTCATCTCTCCTCTCTTTCCTCGTCTCTGCAAATCTGTTTCCAAATTTCTTGAGGTTCTCTGCCTTCCCATCTCTGAGTCTCTCCCCCTTGTCCTGGGGCCTCTGTTTCCTATCTCAGCATCTCTCCCCATCCCAGGCCTGCCATGGAGGCAGTTGGGGGGCCCATGCCCCAGCTCGGCAAAGGGAGCTTCAGTGACTCAGAGACAGTCACGTCCAAGTGCCCTGGGACTTCCAGGATACCAACCAGGATTGCCCTCAAGTTTCCTCTTCCCACTCCGACATAGCCTGGGGGCCCCAATTAGATACAGCAATTCCCCTATGAGGAAATCGGGACTGGGGAAGCTGTGCGATGACCTGCTTGGGGGTGGGGAGGAGGGCAGCGAGCAAGAAGAGAGGCCTGAGGGCCCAAGAGAGGCCGAGGCCAGGTCTCCAGGCATCTGGCTGCATCCCCTTTAAATCGGTTCGCCAGGTGAACTCCAGTTAAATTTGAATTTTGGATATAAATGGCAGATACTTTTTTTAATTCTGATATATCATTGGTTTACAATACTTTTTTTTAAAAAGATTTATTTATTTATGCGTACAAGCTGGGGTACAGGCCAGAGCCTTGGGGTGGCGAGAGGGTTCACCAGAGACAGAGTGGGGAGCAGAACAGGCAAATCAATGGAAACACACCGCTGAGGGGAGCAGTGGGCAAGGCAGGAAAGGCCTGCTGCGCCATGTGGGAATCTCCCCGGCCAGTTGTCAAACTCGCCGCGTCGCTGCTGCCAACAGCTCCACAGAGCAGTGCTTAACCGCTGTGCCACCAGGGAGGCCGGTTTACAATACTTATTGATACAGATACTTTTAAAGTATAAGTATGAACCATGCAATATTTGGGTTATACTTATACTAAAAAGGTATTTGTTTATGTGAAATTCAAGCTTAACTGGGTGTCCCATACTTATATTGACTAAAACTGAAACCTTACTTTCAAAGACAGGCATCCAAAGTCCCTGGCCCCCTCTTTTCCTAGTACTCTTGAATCCAACTCTTCGGGAGACCAGGCTCTTCCTCCTTCCCTCGCCAAGAATCTAAGAAAGGGGCACCCAGTCCCTTACTCCTTTAGAACATGGGAATCAGGGGCCCAGTTCCTTTCTCCCCAGAGTCCAGGCGTCCAGGCCTGGTCTGGGTCCAGTTGCCCAATGTGGGTTTCACAAGGTGGGTGGTGCCTGTCCACAGCCCTGGTGGAACCGGTTGGGCTGAGCGGACCAGTGAGGGGGGCCCCCTTCCCATGGAATCCTGATGCTTCCTGGAGGGCCAGCCCAGGCCAGGCAGGAGGGACTTGGGGAGCCCTGGGTGCATCACTGTGTCTGGGTTTGGGTGTGTTGTGTCTCTTTTGTGAGGTGTGTGCCATGTGTCATCTGTGTGGTGACCGTCACCATGTTCCTGTGTTCCGGGGTGTGACATGTGAGGGGGTCTCTTCTTTTTTCTTTTTTTAAAGATTTTATTTATTTATGCATATGAGCTGGGGTACAGACCAGAGGCATGGGGCGGTGAGCGGGTTCACCAGAGACAAAGTGGGGAGCAGAACAGGCAGATCAGAAATACACTGCTGAGGGGAGCAGCGGGCAAGGCAGGAGAGGTCTGCTGCTCCATGTGGGAATCTCCCCACCGGGCGTCCTGAACTCGAGTCGCCGCTGCCGACAGCTCCACAGTTCAGCGCTTAACCGCTGTGCCACCGGGGAGGCCCTGAGGGGGTCTTTTCTATTTGTGTTTCCACGTTGCCCTTCTGTGGTTCTACCCACTGTGCCCCTGTGGGTCTAGCAAGTGCTGTCTGTGGTTGAGGTTTTACAAGTCTGGCTGGACTAAGCAGGGCTTATTTATTGAGCAGTACCCTTATATGATGGAATCCCAAACCAGATAGATCAAGTCAAAACCTAAAGGCTTCTTACCAGCTATGAAAAATCTTGGGCAAATCACCTAACTTCCCTGGACCTCAATTTTCCCATCTGCAAAATGGGCGGTTGTGAATAAGGTTGCTGTGGGGGTCTACTGAGTTAACACATGCAGTGTTCAGGATTGTGGGTGGATGTAGGATATCTTGCTTCGTGTTTATGATGGTGCTGATGATGAGGCACTGCACTAGTTGCTGGGGATACAGTAGTGAACGAAACTAAATCTTTGCTCATGGTCCTCATAGAGATTGGATGAGTGGGCCCTCTGTGGCACATGCATATCATTGCGTAACTGGGGTGTCTGTTTGGCATATGAAATGGGCTACCTGTGTGGGTCTTGTCAGTGCTGGTGATTCCGTAACTGTGTGCTTGTGTTTATGTCTGTGTATATAGGTGACGTAGGACTCTAATTGTGTGGGTGCAAATGCAAGATCATACCAAGCAGGTATCGCTGCATGCGTTTGCTGTGATTTTGCATTTCTGACTCTGAGGGGCCAGCTGTGTGGCTATATTTGGCTATATCTGAGAACCTCTTTCTCATATGCCCCTTTATATGACCCATAGGTGACCCTGGGAGGGTCACACCTTCCAAAATGAGCCTCAGTTTCTCCCTAATGGGGAGGGTGGACCCAATGACTCTGGGAGAAATACCAGGGTGAAAGGGAAGGTGGGAGGAGACTGGCAAGGCCGGGAGAGGCCTTGGATACCAGGATGGGGACAGAGGGAGAGATGCACAGAGAGAAGGAAGTTTATCTGTCCATTCCAGAAGCAGTGTGAGTCTGAGTTTCGCTAGCGCCTCTGGTCAGCATGGGTCTGGGGTATAGATGCAGCTCCTATAGGAAAGCTGCTGCCATCCCAGGGAGGCACACCCCACGGTGGGTCTTAGTGACAGTTCTGAGTGATGGAGATGCAGAGATAGGGAGGCACAGAGACCCTGCCTCTCCCTGCTCCTTCCTGGGGCCTGATGTGTCCAGACCAAAGGACAGAAAGTGGGGAAACGGTCCCTCCTAGGCCGGGGGCATCCCCATGAATCATTTTCTTATCATCTTCTAATAGGATAATGACAGATCTGCCCCCTCCTAATCACTATTTTCTACCCCAATCAGGCAGGTCCAACACCCACAGCAAGAAGGGTTGGACCAGCCTGGTATCTGGAGTCAGGGGAGAAAATACCCTTGGTCTTTCCTACCCCAGAACCCCCAAGCCCAGGCCCCAGTACCTCCTACTGCCAGGAGTTCCGGTTCTCAGCCGCTCTTCCCCCACTTCTCTCCCGCCACCCCCCATCTTTCCCTGGGCCTGCTTGTCATTATCTGTTTATTTTCATCTATGTTTTGTATCTCTCCTGTCTACCTTGTTCTCCCTCTCTGGACTTCAATTTTCTCACTTGTAAAACGGGGATAATAATAATAATACCACCTCAGAGCTGTTATGAGTAAGCATAGTACCCAGGCCATTGTAAGTTCCATGTAAAAGAGCTCCCTTATTAATGCTTTCAATATTTTAATAATCTCTCTATCGGTATGTTTTTCTCTTTGTCTCCACCAGAGTCTCAAATCTCCGCCTGCCCTGGGTTCCTTTTGAAGCCAGTACCCCGCCCTTGGCTTTCCCTTTAGGCATGAGGAAGAGTCTATCCAGGCCTCCGCTTCTCCTAAGCCTCTTCCTCTCCATTTCTATTCCAAACCCCGGCACTCCCCAGGACTTTTACCTAGGACAAGGCCTGACTCCAGTCTCATAAACAGGCACATCAAGTCCCGAACCTCAAATCTCGGGGCAGGTCGGTGACTGAACCTCAAATCTCGGGGCAGGTCGGTGACTCTTGGAATCCAGGAGTCCCCTTCCACAGACCCCAGCCTTTCCGGTTCCCGCTCCCTTCTCCCCAAGATCCCGGAGTCCGGGAGCTCAGCCTCCTCCTTCAGATGCAGAAGCCTCGACTCCCCGCCCCTCCTCTCCACACTGTCGGTGCCCTGCTCCCTTACATCAGGATCGGGCCGCTGAGGTCCCAGGTACCCGCCGCCCGGGACCCCACTCAAGGCCCTTCTGTAGCTGACCACGCCCCCAGCGACCTCCCCTCGTCTCCTCAGGGGCGGGTCTGATGCGGGAGTCCGGAGTCTGGTCGTGATAAGCTGCCTTTGATGTCAGTCACTATCTTCCCGCCAATAGGCACTCCGCCTCCAACCTCCCGGAGCCACTCAAGGGCGCGTTCCCTAGTGGGCGGGCCCGCATCCTAAATAGGACAGCGATAGGCCCTTGAAGACGCCAATCTCTGGCGGTCCTGCCCTTCTGCCAATAGTCCGGGAACCTGCTCTGCAGTAGCTGCAGCGGGCTGGTGAAGAAACGGGTTCTGCGGGTCCGGCCGGGTAAGCTTTTGCCCAGTACTGGGGTTGTGGACGTAGCTTAGGCGGGAAACGGCCATGTTTGGTGGGGCTGGAGGCAGAGGGGGGAAGCTTAGCCGGAGCGGTCGTGCATTTTGCTTTGTTGGAGAAACTGAGTCGGGGAGGCACAGGCTTCGGTATTGATCATCCATTCCATTCCTGCCACCCTAAACCTGATTCTTGTCAGGCCCCACCTGTCCTGCTCACCCATCCGTTCCGACCTTCCTGCTCTCATTAATTACCTCATTCACTGATTTCCTCGTCTAGCCACTCACTCATACTCGCCCATGAACACACTCACCTACCCATTACTTAAACATTTCCTGAAGCTTCTGGTGTGCCCGGCTTCGTGCTGGGCGATGCTGGTGACCACGCTGAGTCAGGCTTGAGCCCTGCCCTCAAAGCGCCGGGGTCAGGTGGGAGGTCAGCCCCATACACGATGGGCAGGGGTGTGCAGAAGCCGGGGAGTCCAGGAATCTTTTGGGTTTGGTTTGGTGGGAAGGGGACTCCAGAGGCCATTAGACCTGGACCTTGGAGGAGTCCGAGGTGCTAGGCAAAAACGGAGGAGAGCAGGGGTGGGGGTTGTTCAGCATGAACACAAACAGGGAGGCCTATAGGAGTACTGCTGTGTGCAGGTGGCCAAGCAGAAGGCTAGTCACATCCATGTTACTGGGGGGAACTGTCAGGCTGGAAGAGGATGAAGTGGTGGGCAGAGGTCAGAATGAGGAGCTTGGATTTGGCTCTGGGTGGGTGGGTAGCCGGGAGCTATGGAAGGCTTTGGAGCAGAGGAGAACTGGGTCGAAGCTGTAGCCAGAAATGGAAGAATGAGACTGGAAGCCAGCACCCCAATAGGTGACTTAGGTAGGGACCCAGTCAGGAGAAGGTGGGGCTTGACCAGAGGTCAAGAGGACAAGCAGAGATTCAGGAGGCAGAAAGAACAGGAAAAGGGGCTTAATGGGCCATGGGACAAGGTGGCTCAGACCCAGAGCTCTGGCCTGAGCGACTGCAGGGTGATAGAGGCGTCCTTGAGATGGGGACAGGCAGGGGAGCAGGCAGGTGGGTGAGGACTGTTTTGGCAGAGATGAGCAAGGGCTCTGTGAACTGCAGAGCTGTGACTCAGGATCTGAACCTTCAGGGAGAGTTCTGAGCTATGGCTTCCTCCCCATCCATCGGAGCCCCTGACTCAGAAGTCACCTGTTAGGTGGATGAGGGTCTGGGAGGTGAGGTTCCCCATCTCCCTACGCCCTCAAGAAACCGTGCTTCTGCTTCATCAGTCTCTCCCTTCCTTCCTTCTCTGGTAGCGTTAAAAAATGTTCCATCATCTCTAAATACAGACAGCATCAAGCTCCCTTGAATTATTTTTCATCCCTCTTATTGCTGAAAACGTGTGGTACCCCCTTGGCCCAATCCCTTGTCCCCGTCTCCCTCCTCAACCCTCCTTGGTGCCTGCAGTGGCTCTGGGCAAGGCCACCCAGGATGCATCTCACTGCCGAGGTCTGAGGTTAGCATTTCAGTCCTCATGCCACAGATCACTTGCTCCCGCCTGAAATTCCCTTTGCTTTAAAAGCTAATTTCTCATTAGCTTTTCTCTCCAGCTGCTCCTTTGAACCCCCAGGGCTTACCAATTACTGTCCATTTCCCCTCTCTGGGGACCAATGTCCTCAGGACTGTCCTTTCCCTCCCTCTGCTTATACCACCTGCCCACTCTTCCTGGGAAGGTTCTAGTCCTTCAGATGCAGGCAGAAGTGAGCACCCAGTCTGCTCTCTGATTCCTGAGGCTTCCTAGTTGCCCCCCTGTATTGTCTTACAAAGACCTGTTGATCTCACTGCAAAACAGCACCCCACACCCTAGTCTCCTCCCAGTAGAGACAGCCTCACTATCCACCGGCTCCCCTGGCCAGGCCCAAACGTCAGTTTGGTCCCCTTATGCTCCTGTAACCTCGGCTCTCAGTTCAATCAGTTCTTTTCATCTCACCTGAATCACAGCTGTGGGATCTGTCCCACCCCTTCTCTTGCCCCCTACCCTCATGGCTTTTGTGCCGCTCTGGTCTTATTTTCCCTGTCTCTAGCCTTTTTTAGCTCCAGGGTGCCAGTCTTGCTCTTTATAGCACATCCCCAAGCATCCCGGCAGGCTCTTTCAGTCCCTGAGTGATCCTGTATCCCCCCCACCCCGCAACACACACTTTGCACCTGAACTTCATGCCAGGCAGGGGCATGGCCACACGCCTAACCTTGCATGTTTCTCTGCCTAGCAAACTTGCACTCATCCTTTAGGTCAAACTCAGATCACCTCTTCCGTGAAGTCCTCCCTGCCTACCACAGATGGAGGCCATGACCACCTGCGTCTCTCCCCCTACCCACCGAGTCCAGGATAGGACCCCCTTGAGGCTGGCCCTGGTAGAAATCATCTCTGCTACAAACCTAGGGGCTGTGAAGGGCGAGGTCTGTCATGGCTGAGGGGCAGCTGGGCAGGTGTGACTTTCCAGTGCCCTGGGTGTTTAGTTCCTTTCTGGTTTTGTTAGTTTAGCACCAGTTCTCTAGGGAGTCTGGGTCACCAGGAACTTTGGGACCCAAGAGATGGGTTTTCTTTTCCTTATGGGTATGGGGCTGGGCTTGTAAAGGGGGAGGAGCTGAGAGCCCGAGTTCCCTGCAGTTCAACCTGGATTAAGTCTGAGGGACAGGCAGGGCTGCTAGTAGGGGAGTTTAGTTCCTCTGCACCCCAGAATCCAGGCCTGCAAAATATTCAGGACCCGGAAATCGCCCCCTCCTTCTCTCCAGCTCCAGGTTTCTCGGTTCCCAGCAGCTGAGTCCGGTGCTGCCCCCTGGTGGGAGAACCTCCGCCCTATTTGAGAGAAGCCAGACTAATTAAATACTTTTATTTACAAACAAAACCAAACGGCTGGCAAGGTAGGGCCGGAGCTGCCTGCGGCGGTAGCAGCAGCAGAAAGCAGTGGTGGAGTGCAGGTCCAGCGCCCTCAAAGACGGGTTTCTGGGTTCGCGAGCGCCTCCCTCCCCAGGCCAGGGCTCAGCTTTTGGGTCCCGGTCCTTTCCCCAATGCTGAACCCCGGACTTAAGGCACAGTCCGCCCCAACCCGTCGGGCTCGAGCCAGTGGGGCAAGGAACCCCTGGGGGGACCCCCGCTCCCATCCCGGGCGCAGTCATCACGGAGGCCGGCGCAGATGGGAACAAGAGGCCTTTAGTGTACTCCCCGCAGCCCCCATGTCCCCGCGCGGCGTCTCCGCGCGGCCCCTCAGACGGGCAGTGTGGACGGCGCGGGCGCGCGCTCCGGGTCGCGGCGGGGCGCGGGCGCGGCGGGCCCCGGCGGAGTGAGGATGAGGCGGATGCGCTCCACGCACAGCGCCGCGGCCTGCCGCGTCTCCCGGCACAGGGCGGCCAGGCTCAGGAAGCCGTGCGGCAGGTCCTCCACCACGCGCAGCGTCACCGGCCGGTTGAGCCCCCGCAGTCGCCGCGCGAACATGACTGAGTCGTCCAGCATGGGGTCCAGCGCGCAGGCCTGCGGGTCGGTGCGAATCCGGCGGACAGACAGAGAGGGCGGACAGACGGGAGACAAGGGGGTGGGGCAGGCAGTTGAGAGAAAGTTGAACTGAGCGCCCCTTCTGCCCAGAGTTCCCGTTCCCGGTCTCTAAACCCTGGCAGTGAGGCTGCCCGTGGCGCTCAACGGAATTGCCAGGGGAAACGGCAGCGCTAACCCTTCCACCTTCCCGTGCCACGCAGTCCCCTCCTCGGTAGCGCACACCGGTCCCCGAGGCCCGGCTACCTTACCCGCCTCCCGGAGCTCTCCACCCCAGGGCATCTGCGCCCCACCGGACTGCTCCCGGGGCGCGCTTACCACGATGTGCACGGGAGGCAGACTCCGCAGCATGCTGTCCGGCGCCAGCAGCGGTGACATGAAGGGGTTCTTGACGATGGGAGAGCAGTAGAGGGGCATCCGCGCGGCGCCGTGGCTTGAGCGCCTTGGGTGGAAGCCCTCAGGGAAGGCTGCACTGACTCCTTGGCTTCGGTCCTTAGGCCTCGGCTCATCTTGGGCCTGGGCATCCTCTGGTGCATCCTCAGGTCCAACTAAGAAGTTGACGTCAGAGGACTTGGAGGGGCCGAGGGTCTCGACTGACAGTGACAGCTCAGTGGAGCCCGATGTCTCAGAGCTCCTCAGGCTCAGGTCGTGCAGGGTCAGGTTCTTGAGGGAGTCGGTGCCCTGGGGTCCCTCGGGCTGGGCCAGCGCCGCCTCAGACACGCTGCGTCGCATTGGCTCTGCAAGAGGAGCAGGGTGAGGGAGCCACCGACAAGGCTGGCCGTTGGTTGGGCGTGTGTGGTTGGCAGGGAAGGTCACCAGCAAGGCAGTGGCCTCTGAAGAGGAGGCGCTGCATTCTAGGGTTGCAGAGGCCTAGAGCGTTTCCCCAAATTCCCTCCTGGGGGATGGTTAGGAACCCCAGGCTGCAGTTTCAAGGGGTTGTGCGCGCCCTTAGTCACGCATGACCTGACACGCGGTGCTGGCGGCAGAGCAGTGTCCCAGTGGCGGGGTGTGTGGGGTGACTGGGAAGGCTGCGCACAAGTCAGTTTACCCCCGAGCCGCAGTTGCCTCCTCTGCACAAAGGAGATAAAAACAGTCCCTGTCTCACAGGAGGCGGTGAGGACTCAGTGGGATTAGGCACTGCTACCCCGGGGAGGTCATAGTAGATCAGAATTAGTGCTTTATTCCCAGGCCTCCCTGGCCCCAGACAACTTTTTATAGCCACTTGACACTAAGGTGTGAATGGATCAAAGGTGTAAGCAGCACAGGACTTAAAAGAAGCTCCGATCACACAGAGCTGAGTCTTGGGGCCGATCTGACTCCCAGTGATTCCACACCCATAGCCACACTGATCTCAAATTTCCATCACGTTTTTCATTTTTTATCCCTTCTTAGAGTGACCAGGCAAACAACTGCCCAAACGATGCCAGAGATGCTCTCCTGGCTCACCTGGGGCTCCCCTCCCCACCTCTGCTCCATCCGTTTTATCAAGTCCTTGCCGTTCACCACTAGGGCCGCCCCATCTTTTCAGTCGTTTTTACTTGTTTCTATACATCCAAAAGGGCAAAATGCAAGGCCACAGGAGAACAGCTGCGTAAGCGCAACGAACAGACTGGGGCGTGGAGTCACGGGACGCAGCCTCTGGGGTGCAGGCTGAGAGCGCCTACTGTGTGCCAGGGGTGTGCCACACACACGGACTCGTAGTCCTCCCAACAAACTTCTGGGCAGGTGTTGTTACTGTACCCATTTTGCACAAGTGCAAAACCAGGCAGTCCAGCTACCCGCCCACCACAGCTAGGGTGACGAGCACGGGCAGGGCAGGGAGCGCGCTGGCGTGCGTGCCTGCAGGGGCTGCGCGCGTCGCTTTGTCCTGCAAGGAAGACCCAGTGCTCAACGGTCCATGGGCCTCAAGTTCAAATCCTTCTTCACTGTGTTTTTTATTAGTTTGCACCCACTGGAATAGCCTAGCATTTGGAAACTGAGAACACATTCAGTTGGAATACTTTTCAGAAAAAGAGGAATGTCATCTACTCTTGAACATGCAATTCCTGTTACTCAGAAAACCTGTTGCTGTGTGCCAGAGGTAGGAAGTAAGTTGAGGTGGCTGTGCTTTAAGACCCTTTACAATGTAAAACAATGGCAGGGACAGAGCGCTCCCTGGTTGGAAGCGACCTTTGGCCGCCTGAGGGTCTGCCACCCACCCAGGGCTAGGGCTAGCTTTTCGGCTTCCGCTTCTGTCCAGTTGGCTGACCTCCCATCCCAGGCCCCTCCACCAGCCCGTGGGGGTGGGTTTTAACCCCTGTGCCTCTGTTAGAAGTCAGGAGAGAATCAGGAGGGCTGGACCCCGCCTGAGCATCCAGGAGATTCGGGTGGCCTTGTGGCCCCATAATCAGAACTTGTGGGGGGAGGGGCTTCTGAGTCACTCCCCAGGGTGCCTGTCAGGGACGGGCTGTTTGGAAAGCCAAGTCCTGTAGTTGCTAGACTCCGAGTCACCCCCGGGAGCAAAAGTCCCAGCGTTCCCAGGACGAGGACTGTGCTGAAGAGGAGGCTTCCTGTCTGGAGCAGGCTGGATAGAGGGTGGGGCTAGGAGGGGTCTCTGCTCCCCTGGGCCCCCAGGCTGGTGCGCCAGGCTGCTCTTCCAGCCCCCGATGGTGCGAGAGGGGAGGGCGTCTCACCTGCTACGGGCACTGGGTTCTTGCGGAACTTTTGCCCGCTTAGCTCCAGGAAGGAATTGAGCCAGGAGGAGGCGCCCATGCGGAGGTCTCGTAGGAACAGGGCTGTGTCTCGCTGCACCAGCCCCATCATGCCCAGCGCCTTCTCATTGGAGTCCGCTTGGTCCTCTGTCTCCCCACCTGCAAGAGCATGTGGGCGCCCCAGGCTCAGCAACCAGAACGTCAGGCCTGTGCCACAGGGGCCTGATGGCGTCCGAGGCGCAGGGAGCCTCCGTCCTCTGTAGCCCCTGCAGGCCCCAGGCCACGCAGCCTCCCAGCGCCAGGGCGTGGGCCTTACCGGCGTAGGCGCTGACGCATCTGGAGAGAACGCTGAGGGGCAGCAGGGGGTCCATGAGGCTCAGCAGGCGGGAGGGAGAGGCGGTCGACTGCAGCATTGTGGCCGGGTAGGCTGCCATGATGCCATCTGGCATGCGGACCCCGTAGGCTGCCGCCCGAAGGGACACGGTGAAGCAGAGGTTCCCGCCCGCGCTGTCCCCCGCCAGGCAGATCCGCTCGCCTGTTGAGCCTGTGTGGAGGGGGCAGGGTCATTCTGGGCAGGGAAGAACTTGAACCCTGGGCCAGGAGTGCTGGCCTCTTGTGGGGGAGGGTGTCGCACCCCAATGTCTAGCCACCTCCAACTTTAGAGACAGGATTACTGAGGCAGGGATTTGGACCCCTTGGGAGGATCCGAAGGGCGTGGCGCAGCCCGGCGATCGGGAAGCTTGGGAGGCTGGAGGTTGAGGCCAGAGGCCAGTGGGAGAGGAGAGACACCGGGCATGTCTGGGGGAGGGGCGCTGAGGAAGTTCAGGTTCGGGCTGACAGCACAGAGGGACGACTGGCCACAGGCCTGTGTCCCAGGGCCCCACATGTGGGGAGTGGGAGGCTGCAGGAGCTGGAAGAAAGGGCCGGAAGCAGGAGGGCAGGGGCTGGCAGTGCAGGCCAGCAGGGAAGGGGGTGGGGTGAAGTGCTGAGATGGCAGGTCTGGCGAGCAGTGGGAGAGGACGGGAGGGAGTGGAGGTGGCGGAGGGGCAGGGCCGAGTGCGAGGGGCTGGGCTCACCCAGGAGGGCACAGTGCTTGATGGCCCAGCAGTAGGCGAAGAAGCACTCCTCTAGCGCGCGGGGGAAGGGCGCCTCGGGGGCCAGGGAGTAGTCGATGGAGAGGATGGGGGCACCCAGCTCCTGGGCCCAGCTCTTGAGGTAGGGCTCGTGGGATTTGGAGGTCTGGGCCACGAAGCCACCACCGTGGATGTGTATCACCAGGGACCGAGCGCGGGGCACCTGCTGGGGGCGTGGCCGCAGCTCCAGGCCCCAAGGCCCCTCCGACTTCACCATACTGCTGAGCACCTCGCTGTCCTGGGGTGAGGAAGGAGAGGTGGGTGAGGCTGGGATGGCCTGCCTGCGGACCCGCCCCCACCACCAGGGGGACATGCTCAGAGGCAGGAGCGGGGGGGGGGGGGGGGGGGGGGGGGGGGGGGGGGGGGGACAGGCAGGATGGCAGCACTTGAGGAAGGGGGTCCTCAGGGTGGGGCTGCCCTCCTCGGTGCTGGACCTGTTCAGGGTTGAGGCCGGGCCCTACCTGTCCTTCGCGAAGGTCGTAGGAGATGAGTCTGACGAGGACGGGCCCTGGGCCTGTGTGGGCCAGGGGAGGTGAGATGGTGACTGTGAGCTTGGGGTCAGAGGTCAGCGGCATTTCAAAGGCCTCTGGGGGCAGACTGAGCAGGCGGCTGACCCTCACGGTGGTTGATGCCATGTTTGCTAGAGACTGGTGGGAGGGAACAGAAGGCTGCCAGGGTGGGGTGCCTGCAGGGGAATCCCCCCCTCCCGAGCTCAGTCTCCTCTCGTGAGCGTGCCCTGGGCTTGCCGTCCGGTGGAGACCTGTGTGGCCTCGGATGGGTTCTGGGCCTCAATGTCCCCCGCCTTGTAACTACTCGGGGCCCTCATCGGGCCTCACACTCACCGACAGCACTTCAATCTCAGTGATGTTCCAGAAGGCTTTCCAGAAGTGCACGTCCAGGTTCTGTGTGATCCGCTCAAACTCGGCCCCACGTAGCTCTGGGTCGATGGCAAAGCGGCCGCTGGTGAAGAGGGAGCTGGCGGTGACGCCTGGGGGTCAGGAAGAGTGTTAGGGAGCCCAGCTGGTCAGGCTGGCGGCAGGGTTGGGGGGCACAGAGGGAAGGTGAGGTGCAGGTGGGCCCCAGCCGGGACTCACTGATGCCAATCTCGTTGCGTTTGTAGTGCTCCCCGAAGGACACCAGCCCGATGGAGATGGTCTGCAGGAACGGCCGGATGGCGGGGGTGAACTGCGGAGAGATGCCGCTGCGTCACCCACGCCCGGGGAGGCGGGCCGGGCAGGAGTGAGGGCAGAGACGCGGACAGCGGTCATCCCACAGCACTAGTGGGCGCCCGCTGTGGGCAGGCGCCGCCGCTGTCGAAGGGAAGACCCAAATAAAGACGTGCAGGGTAACGCCTAGTAGTAACTGATGCTTTGAGACATGAGGTGGAGGCGACTCGAATGGTGACGAGGGGCCAGGTGACCTGGACCTGAGGGGGAGTATGACTGAAGCGAGGGGGCGTCTCCTGCAGAGGGCCCTGCCGTGCCAAGGGCTCTGAGGTGGCCCAGGCTTGGATAACATAAGGGAGGGTACCCCTGAGCCTGGGGAGAGGGGCAGGGCGTGAGCTCAGAGAAGCAAGGGGGTCACAAAGGACCTGAGAAGTTTGGGGTTATTCCAGATGGGGGTGGTGCCGCGGGAGGTGGTGAGCTGGGAGTAAGATGATGCAGGGGTTTCCTGAAAATCATGAAGACAGAGGGTGAGGCGAGGAAGACAGTGGGAGCAGCAGGAGAGAGGAACAGGCCAGAGACAGACGGGGACAAAGATCTTGAGGCGGAAAGAGCAAACAGGGAGTGTCTGAGGCCCAGAGATGAGGACGTCAGCAACCACAGAGGGCTGGGGGGACAGTGTCAGAGCGGAGGCAGGCGCCTAAGAGACGAGGGACAAGAGCAGAGGAAAAGCCACAGGCAAGGGGCCAGGCGGGTTTTGTTTTTCCAGGAGATACCAGTAAATACTGTGTGCAGAGCGCTGCGCTGGGCAGGGGGAGCGAGACCCCACGGGGAAGGCTCTGCGCCGGGGCTGACATTTTACAGGGGAGGCTCTCCCGTGGCACAACACGGGCCTGTCTCTGGCGGGGGGCCCAGCAGGCCAGAGAGCACAGGGGTGCCAGGCCATTGTGGCCGGGCTGCTGGCTCAGGAGGTCCTGGAATCTCTCTCTTGTGACTCCAAGGTCACGGCCAGGACACAGGCGCAGCCAGCCGGCTGGCCCAGCTGAGCTGATCAGTATTTGTGGATTCAGCTCAGGTGAGGGGAAGTTCCCAGGAACATGCAGGCTGGCCCGCAGGAAAGTGTGGAAAGGAAGGGTGGGTGGGGGCTGAGAGACTGCCAAGCTCGGCTCTCACTGGGGTGGAGGAGGCCCAGAGGTCTGAAGGGCTCCTGGGTCACCTGGCTCCAGATACTCCTGCTGGGGTTCCTTGATGCTGCTGGGGGCTGGGGGGCTAGGGACTGATCCCAGACTGGGGCAAGCTGGACCTCTGCTCTGAGCCTGGTACCCTATGGCCCCCCCATTCTGAGTCCCCAAACTCCTTTTCGGAGGTCTGATTGAGGGCCTCCACGCCGCCTTCGGCCAGTGCTGAGGGGAGTGTGTCTCCCTGGGGAGGCCTGGGGTGGGCAGAGGGTAGGAGAGGGCCAGCACTGGGGATCAGGGCCCCAGTTCAGGGAGGGGAGGGCCTGCCAGCAGGTCTTCCTCCTGTCACTCTTCCAGCCTGAAAACCCCACACTCCTTAGGTGAGTCACAAAGCCGGCTTGCAGGCCTGTGTCCAGCCCAGCGGCTATAGGCCCCCTTCCCTTGAGGAATGAACCTCTTTAAAGTGGGGCTGGCACCTTCCTCCTTCCCTCCTAGGCGTCTGGTGAGGATGACTAAGTGCGGTGTGCTCTTTGAGAATATACTGACTACCTTTCTGGGGGAGGAGGGGGAGTCTCATTTCAAATGACCTCAGGGGTCAGACAGGTCATATAAAAGAGTGGATTCATCTCCTGAGTGTAGGGCAACAGGGAATAGTGGGGATCCTGGTATTAAAAAACTGCCAAGTTCCAGATGTTTTCTTCACTGCGGAGCTGGTCTAGGGGCCCCCCAAGTTTGAGACCTCGGGTGCAGCTCTGGCTGAGCTCGATCACTTCCGCTTTGGGCCTCTGCAGTTTTGTGCAGCTAGCAGCACTGGGCTTGGGGGTTATTCCACACCACAGATGGGCCAGTTTAGAAGCCACAGCTGCCTTTGAGGTCCTGGAGGGACCGGGCAGGGACTCACCTGGAAGCCCAGGCAGCGGCCATAGAAGCAGCCCTTGTGCAGCGTGACGTACTCGCGCAGGAAGTCGGCGATGAGCCCGTCGTCACCCTCGAAGAAGAGCCCCCCGTGCTGGTTGGTGGTCAGAAGGCGCTGGGCGTAGTAGGCCAGGGCGCGGAGCTGGGTGAGGGCGGCCAGATAGGCCTCGAGTTCGGCCAGGTTGTGGCTGGTGCGGAAGAAGATGCTGCGGCGGTTGGCGGCCACGTAGCGGGATTTGTGCAGCAGGTGCGCCAGGCAACAGCGGGCCGTATGCACCAGGCTGCGGTAGCCATTGGCCGGCGTCTCTGCATCCAGGTCAAAGAGGTGGGCCACTCCCAGCAGGCGGGCCAGGGTCGGCTCCAGGCCCAGCGCCTGCTCCCGAATACCTGCAAAGACAGCTGCCAGCCGCCGTGCCGTCTCCCCAGGGCCCTGGCTTGAGAAGAAGGCCATGTTGTCCTCCGCCAGCGTCACCAGCGACTGTGTCATGGTGTGTAGGTCCATGCTTTGAATGAGCAATGAGGCTGTGGGCAGCAGGGAGGCCTGTCAGGCCGGACTGCATCACCCCTTGCTCAAAAGGGGTCCAGGAGTCCAGGCCCCCAGTCCCTTCTCCCTCAGGCCCAGGAGACCGGGCCCCCAGCCCTCCTCCCTCAGAACCAAGAGGTCACCTCCTTGTCTCCAGGGCTGGAGTCTAGGGCACCACCCCTTCCTTCCCTAGGACCCATGAAGCCAGGTAACCTGAGGGTGCCCTTCTTCCTCAGACCCTTGAGTCTCAGACCCAGGAGTCCCTTGCTTTGCTACCTGTACAGAAACTTGCTCTTCCTGGCCTTCTCCCCTCTCTTGGGCCTAAGAGTCTAGTCTCCTCAGCCCACACAGAACCTGGCTCGCGAGCTGCAGCTCTCTCCCCCCTTTCTTCCTTCCAGGGACCAAGAGTTCAGACACCTGTCTCATTCACTGTCCTGGGGCTCAGGTCTCCTCCCTGGCTCCCATAAGTTTGCATCCTGAGCTGTTCTCTCTCAGACCCAGGAGTTCAAGCCCCCATCCCACTTCCTTCTCAGCCCCCCAGGTGTCACCTCCAGGCCTTTGTTCTTCACAGCATTTGGGAACCCTCAGCCCTCCATGCCGGTCTACCTGGGGCGTCCCAGCACTGGGTCCCAAGCCCAGTTCCCTTCCAGTACACAGGCCTTCGTAATCCTAGACTCAGACGAGGAGTCACTCCTGCCCGCTCCTGTTCCTCCGTCTGGCTCCAGAACTCCCTGCAAACGCCAGTGTCCTCGCTGGTCCCCTGCAGGACCCCCGAACTCCCTCTCACTTCTCGACAGCTGTGTCCTGGACCTTCCAGCGGGTCCACCTGACTTCGGTTTCACGGCAGCCTGTCCTGCTGCCTGGGACGCCGCACCCATCCCCGCACTGGCCGCGAGCTTGCTCTGTGCCGGGGCTGGTGCTAAGAGCATCCTGGGTGTTTGCTCCTGTAGCCCTCGCTAACCCGCCGGCCCAGACTCAAGTCCGGGTTCAAGTTCCAGCTATTACCGGTAGCACCCCCATTTTACAGGAGAGAAAACCGCTCAGAGGTGTTAAGTAAGGAACTGAGGTTGCACTGAAAGTAGAAGAGCAAAATTCAAACCAGATCTCTGGCTCCAGAGCCTTGACCTAGTC
Organism: Scalopus aquaticus; assembly: GCA_004024925.1. Classification (NCBI taxonomy): domain Eukaryota; kingdom Metazoa; phylum Chordata; class Mammalia; order Eulipotyphla; family Talpidae; genus Scalopus; species Scalopus aquaticus. Next base: position 17,960 of record PVIJ01007693.1, read on the forward strand.
TGGCCTCCCTCCCAGAAATTTGGAAGCTGGGCCTCTAGCTCTGACCCTCAAAAACCTGCCCTGGGCTGTGCTTGACTCCCCACACTTCAGGATCCCCGTCCTGCCATCCAAGCCCTAGACAAGCTGCCCTGGCCACCTTGGGGAGCTGTCACCCTCTGCTCCACAGACTTGTTATTCCTGAAGTCTACCCAGCCCCTTGCCTGGCCCACTCCTCAGAAGACGGTATCTCCTCTCCCTTCTAGGCCCCGGGGCTCAGCACCGGCCTCGGCAATCTCAGAGAGCCGTGCACTCACCCCTCCGGGCCTCTCCTGAGCTCCAGGCTGGGTCTGGCTGCTGGTCTTCTGCTAGTGCCAGTAACAGCCCGGGGCCATAAAGCAGGGGCGGAGCCAGCCTGCCCAGGGTGTGGCCACCAGCCCCACCTCCCACCCCAAAGGGCAGTGATAACCACGTGATGTAAACAGAGCTTGGAGTCCAGCTCCCTGACCCCTCCCGGCTCAAGTGGGCAGCGAGTGCCAGGAGCCCCGGCCCCAGTCTCCTTCTGCCTGCAGACCCAGGAGTCCAGGCGCCCCCAGTCGTGAACAAACGGTCCTCCCACCCCGCCAGGCTGCCTCGCTCTTCCCAGTAGATTCAGGGAGCAAAGGCCTAGTGTCTCAGCTCCCGCCCTGGGGCTGCCCTGGCACAGTCAGGCCCCAGCTGCTGGGGGGAGAAAGAGGGTAGCCAGCCCTGCTTGTCCCTCCTGGGAGGACAAAAGCCAATTAAGGGCAGTGCCAAGCTCAGCAATGGCTGGAGCCACAGCTCCTACTGTTTGTGTGGTGTGCCACACTGGGGACCCTGTACCTGCCACTTACCCTTTGCAGCCCAGCCTGCTGTGACTGTCGCCCCCCCCTCACACTTGGGAAGCCGAGGCTCAGAGAGACCTTTAACCTGTTATCCTATGTGCTCCTTGCCTGGCTGGCTCTGGCAGCTCCTCGAGGCATTCCCTAACTGCTACCCCATCATTTTCCTCATACCCGTGTTCTTCCTAGAATTTTACACATTTGCAATTATGCATGTGTTTGGCTTGCCCAGGGGCAGAGTAGGCTCCAGGGAGCTGTGAAGTTTACAGGTGTGAGGTGGGACTCTAGGAAGGAGGGTATAAAACCTCAAGCACAAAATCGGCTGCAGGGCGTCTGAAGGAGGGATCCAATGCAGATGGGCCCCGGGCCCTGGCCACCTGTTTGGCCGTAGGGGAAGCGGCTGCTTCTTCCCCAGAGGGCAGGGCCCAGCATGGGGTCATCATAGAGTAGGTGCTCAGCAAATATTAGAAGTAAGGAAGTTGAGAGGAGAGAGAGTGTTTGGAAGAGGGGGTGGATGGGACCTGGGGAGAGGACCACTCCTCCCTGGGGCTGGTGGACAGATGGATGGACAGACAGCTACATGCTTAGTGGCTGTGGCAGTGGAACTGGTCCAAGCCACCCCAGAGATCCTGAGAGGGGCTGGTTCCTCATCTGGAAAGGGCGCTTGGCCCTCCTGCCCCTGCGGAGGAAATGTGCTGTGTTAGTGGTGCCCTGGCGCCATGCTTTGGGGTTCTCACTGGGCCTCACTGAGAGGTCATTTTTCTCTGAGACCCTTACTACCCGCTACCCCACCACCCAGTTCACTGTGTCACGCATGCGCCGTGTGCGCTGGCTTCCTCCCTGGATGGCAGCCCCCCAGGGCAGGCGCTTTGTTTTACTCGGTGCTGCACCCGTCCCAGCACAGTGCCTGGCACACGCCCAGCGCTAGCTATGTACTGCGTGAGGCCTGGTGCTTTCCCACTTTCCAAAGCTGCTCTCATTACTTGCTGTCCATGGGGTCTCATAAAGGTGAGGACACCAAAGAGTGACAGAACAAGTGACTTGCAGAAAGCGGCGGGGCACAGGCTGAATGCCATTCCCATGTGAGCCCAGGGCCTTGTCCTTTGCCCTGATCTAGGCGGCTCCCTGGGGGCTAAGCCGGATGGAGCCAGGAGGAAGGGCTGTTGAGGGGGTCAGAAACTTGCCAAGAATCCCAGGCAGAGGGCACTGGGGCAGGGGCAGGCCCACAGGGGCCAGGGGGAGGACTGGGGCAGAGGTAGGGCTGAGGGATCCTGCCACCTGGGTACCAGCACTTTGCCCCAAAGAGCCAACGGTCAGCTGGACTCTGCCTGGACTTTGGCCCTGAGGGACTGAGCAGGGTGAGGAAGGCCATGGAGAAGGAAATGGGGGGTGGGAGGGTGGAGGTGGGGAAGAGGAAGGGTGAGGCCTGGGGCCTCTTCAGGGGACAGGCCTGGGGCCAATGCAGGCGGGGACTGCTGCGTGCCAGGTACTGTTGCCTTTATGTGATTTATGGGAAGGAACTCGCTTCATCCTTCCCAAAAGGGACCGTCATCATCCCTTTTGGCAGATGAGAAAACATACACAGAGGTGACGTGATCACCCCGGGTCACGCAGCCAGCCAGGATGGGGCTGCTGGTCCCCGCTGTGCTTCTGTGTCTGTGTTCACTCCTCCTCTGCCATGTCTCAGCTGTGTGTGTCTTTGAAGCTCTCACAGACGCACACACGTATAGAGAAGTGTCACGCCGAGAGCCCCGGCCTGTGCTTATGGGGGGCTGTGGTGACATCTGTCCTCAGTCTTTGTTTCTATATTCCTTGGTATGTCTGAAGGCGTGTTTGCATGTGTGGGTCACAGCCTGTGTGTATTTCTCAGCCCGGGAGTATATCTGTGCCTTCTCTGTGACTCTGCTTCTCTCGGCCCGTGAGACCGTGTGGACATGTGTTTGGATGTACAGACCCCTATTTGTGCGTGTCCTGCCCCCCGTGTGCGCGTGAAGCGTTTCTTCCCGTCTGCTCACGCTAGAATCCAGGGCACCCTCCAGCTACCTCCCACCCCCATCAATTCATCATGCAGGCCTGTCCACTGTAACCCCTAGAAAACTCTGGTGCCTGTCCCTTCTCCCCAGCTCCACTGCCCCCTCATCTGGAGGATTGCCAAGACTGATTTTGCGCCCTCTGTCCTCTCTTCTCCACACGCCGCCAGAGGATCCCTCTAATACACAAATCTGCTCCCACACTCCCAGCCCTTCCACATTTCACTCCTGCTCTCAGGGGAAAGCCCCGAGTCCTGGGTGCGGCCTCCCCAATGAGGCACCATCAGGGCCCCTGCCCGACCAGTCCCCTCTTCTTTCCTGCTTTCTAAGCCGCCTTTGCCCTGTAATGGGCCACTTCCTTGGGCCTCAAGGTCGCCACTCCCCTTGCCCAGCAGCCGACTGCTCATCCTTGGACCCAATGTCACTTCCTTGAGAAGTCTCCCTCTTACATTTTCTCAGGATTTTCCCTCTAGTGTCTACCAGTTTATCGGCATATCTGATTCGTGAAACTGTCTGATTCACGTCTGTGTCCCCAGCTCAACCGCAAGTCTGTCCTCGTCACTAAAGAGCCCGGGCCTGGCGCAAGTAAGCCTTCACGGAGTGTCTGTTGGGTAATCTGCAAAACTGGAGCCTTTTGGGTCCAGAATCACGGTGGGCTGAGCTGTACACTACAGCTCACACCGTAGTTTGAGCTGACACGTTCCCTGCCTCAGGAGGCTGGGGTGGCCATCTCTGCTCTCACTGGCGAGGTATGGAGTAGCCAGTGACCTTGCTCCCTCAGAACCTCAATGTCGTCACTTGGGAAATGGGCTGATCATAGTGACACTAGCATCATCCGATCACTGCCAAGATCAAACTGCTGACTGGGATTGCTCCAGTCCGGCAGGATGCCCTTGGGCAGCGGCAGAGTCTGATTCACCCCACTGAGCCTGGCACCAGGGCAGGGCGTCAGGAGATGACAGGCTGGGGGGAACGTGCCTGTGAGTGGGTGGGCCCCAAGATTTGTGAGTAGGACTGGCTTGGCCCTGTGCAGGGAGCCTTACCTAAGAGGATTCCGACTCCTCACAACAATCCCAAGGGCAGCATCCCCATGATACACTTCATGCATTCCTTCACTTATTAATCTGGCAAATATTACAGTGCCATCGTGCCTGGCATACCAGGCTCTGGAAATGTGGGATGAACAAGACAGATAAAGCACCACTCTTAGGGCACTCACTCACTAATGGGGGCTAACAGTAATAATAATAACCTCCACCTCTCCTGAGGGCTTGCTAGGTGCCAGGTGCTACACTCATTCAAGCCTCACAACAGCTGCACAGGTCAGGTACCCTATCATTATGCCCAGAAAGGTGAGACAGAGACGGAGGGTCTGTCACCTAGTGCACCATAACTCCTAGCCTGAGGGACAGGTCTCCAAAGACCTTGTTTTAAGAGGTCTGTACTGCCTCTGGGCACTGTTCTGCCCCCGGAGCCCGTGCTTGTGTCATGAATGCCCTCAGGCCCCAGCCTGAGCTGGAAGCCCATCCTAGTCTGTTGGAACCAAGTTCAATTTAATCCCCAGTTAATTACGAAGCCACTGACTGGGATGGAGAACGCTGAGTTTGGGGTCTGTACTCTATCAGTTTGTTTGCTACACAGGAACTCCCGCTGGTTCTCCCTTAGATTGATCAAGTATTCAAAACCAAGCAAGGACTTAATGCGTGACCCTGTGTAAGGCTTACAGCAGCTGTCAATCTTTCTCTAGCCTGTTGAGATCTGTAAATAACCTGACACCCTAGGGAATCTAGGTAACAGCCCTCTCATCTTTTCCCGGGGGGACATGTGGTAGTCCAAAGCCAACTCGGGGCCTTCCTGTTTGAAAAGAAGTGGGGGTTCAGGAAGTTGGGGTTCAGGTTAGTTGGGTTGAGGCAGGTGGACTGACAATAAATGGCTGAATGGACTGAATGAGCAACGGGGAAGACCAGACTCCTCCGAGTTGTACTGGCCCTGCTGCACCCCCACTCCAGGGTACCCCTTCGTCCTACCTTTCCTGACTCACCCCTAAACTTCCTACATGGGATACAACTCCTAAGCATCTTCATTATCCTCGCAAGTGTCGCACGAAGACAAAGATATACACTTTGATCATTCCCCATATGGGACACACTGATGTTGCCCACGGTCACACAGCGAGTACGAAGGCGGTGCAGGCACCCTGGTCCAGGAGACTCGCACTCCGGGCTCCACTCCCAAGACGGCACAGGGGCGTGCGGTAGTCCCTCCGCCCAGAGGCGTTATTCTGCCCTCACATCACCCCTTTCTCACAATGGATCAACCCCGCAGTGCCGCACTGGGCCAGCCCACGGATCCCCCACTCCTCGTGGCAGTGGGTCAGTCCACTCAGTGCCCAGTTCCCCGCAGGATGTTGAAGGTTCCTTCCGGGCTGCTGGCGGCCCCCGGCGCGCTCACCTTTGGCCTTGCCTTTTCGCCAGTGGCGGGGGCTACGTCTCTTGGACCCCTCTTTCGCCCTCTTCGAGACCAGGGCCTCGGCGGGCCGCGTTCCCGGAGCTGATTCCATCAGTTCGCCGCGGGCCCCGCGCGAGGGTCGGTTGCTGTAGCCAGGCGGGCGGCCAACCTGGCTGCACACCACCGCCGGGCCCCCATGTGCGCCAATCCCGCGCCCGCTCCGCTCTGGGCCCCGCCCCCCGGCGACCGGGCCCTCACTCCACGGCCGGGCCCCGCCCCTAACCGCCAGGGCGCAAGGCCTGGCCCCGCCCCTCGCGCACATTAAAGGGCCCGCGACCAACAAAAATACAGCCCCGTAGGCGGCGAAAAGCGTCTTTCGGGCAGGACAAGTGGGGAGTCCCGCGGGAGGAGGGAGGTCAATTTAACATGGAAGCCTCCATCTTCTCGCGTGCCGGAGCTCAGCTTTGCCTTCCCACTCACCTTCCCACGCAGGGATCCCCTAGAACGCGACCTGGCGCGCCCGCTGGAGCGGGGTAGAGCGGGGCGCCGCCGAGCCCCCGCGGGGCGGCCAGGGATGCGCAGGTTCTCGAGCACGGCCGGGGCGGGGCGCGGCGCCGGAGGCGTGGCTCTCTGCAAGCCGTTGGGGGGAAGCCAGCCTTCTCGCCTTGTGTCTCCGAGTTCTCGCTGCTCTTTTTCTCCGTCCTTTCCCGCCCCTGCTAGAGTGGGAGGCAGCGGTGGGGGAGCACCGGGGTGGGGGAGAGGAAAATGCTCGGCGCCGGCGCACTAGCGCCAAGTAGCTGTCGGGCCCGCGGGGGAGCGGCGGCTCGTGTCCGGAAAAAGGCGGGAAACGCAGAGGCTCGCTTGCGCATGCGCACACCCACCCACCACCGTGCTCACGGCCCCGGGGGCCCAGAGGTGCGGCGAGGGCTTCCTCTGCGACGGGTTTCTGGCGGCCTAGTGAAGCCGCTGTGCGCGGGTTAAAGCAGACAGGGGCCATCTTTCTCCGTTATGTTGTCTCTCAGCAGTCTGCCAGCCTCAGCACTGAGACACTAATAATCCCTCTTCTCCTGAGAGCTGCGGGCCTCTGCTGACACCACCGTTGCCCGCCCTGAGACTCACGGGCCTGCCAGCACTTCCGGATTGGGGGCCACTGACTTTTCTCTCAGGCTCCTTCCACAAGTAACCCCTCATCCCAGGGAGAAACTTGCCTGCCCCGCCTGTTGGCAGGGCATTGGGGCCTTCAAGTGGAGGAGGAGGAGGAGAACCGGACCCCACGCCCACCCAGGGCCTCGACTTTCTGCCTTGTCAAGATGGAAACTTCGAGAGGGTAAGCGCCACCTTCAGCATCGGTGGCTGGTGCCTGGGAGTGTGGGCCAGGCTGTGCCCGGCGAATTCGGGAGGGACGGATAAGCAGTGGCGGGAGGAGCGCGCCCAGGGTTCCCGGCCTGGGGCCCTCTGCTTTTCCCACTCCCTTGGTTTCCCCCAGGTGCTCGGCGGGGAGCCAGCCCGCCGGGAAGATTCCTAAGGGAACGGTGAGCGGCCCCCTCCTGGCCAGTGGGGGGCGCTCGTGGCGGCCCCATGGTGGAAGGTGGAGCTTTCCGGGGTCCACACCCTGAATGTCCGCTGATGGGAAAAAGGAACAGAGCTGGGGCTTTTGGGAGTTAAAAGCTGGTGGAAAGGGTGCCCTAGGGCTTTGGCGGTAGCGCTCCGGGTGCCATCAACACGCCGAGCAGGGTGTGGAGAAGCTGCCAGGCTACCACGTGTGGCTTCCGCTTGGACCTGGGTCTCTCTCCACGCAGCAGAAGCTACCTGGCCTCTAAATTTCGGGGCTCTCCCTGTTCCCACTAACTCTGCAAATAAATCCTCTTATTGTTTCTCACCCTGTGTCTGCTTTTTGGGTCATGTCCTGAGTTTTGTTATGCAGGTGAGGACTCACCAGCCAGGTCAGCCCCAGAGCCCTGGGTTTGTCATGTTTCAGAATCAGACCCTGGCTTGGGGGTCCCGGCTTTGCCAGGCCTGGGGTGAGATCCTTCACTTCTCTAAGCCTCCACTTCCTCATCCAGCAAATGGCCTGTTGACTTTGGACCCAGGACTGCTGCAGGGGTCCCCTGGGTTACCCTGCCATGGCTTGAAGGTCTTAGTACTTCCTGGAGGGAATGACCTTCCCTCTCAGGTTCAACTCTAAGTTCAAACTCACCGGTGTGTCGGTGGTGTCTGGGATTCTGCCAGCTGATTTTCTTCCTGTGTGCTGATGTTCCATCATAGCCCGACATCACTTCAGAGCCAGATGTCCCCTTGGATTCTGTCAGCTTCATTTCTGGGGCCTCTGTGTCTCCCCTCCTGACTGGTGACTGGGTTTCTAATGGAGACCTCCCATCTGATTCTGAGTCAGACTCTGTGGCCCACTCAAAATATGTCTTCCACTCTGGGTCCCGTGGCGGTGTGGACCGTTCATGCCATTTTGGTAGCACTTCCCTCTCAGTCAAAGATCCCTGCTGGCATGGCGCTCCGTGGGCTGGAGCTGTTTGCTGGACTGCAGGGTCTGACTGCCCTGGTCTCTCTTGGGTGGTTGATATGGTCTGGGCAGGTGGTTCCTTTTCGGGTCCAGGTGTAAGCTGGACTGCAGGAGTTGATCCGGCTTCTTGTTGAGTTGGTGGTGGCTCTACTGGACCAGGCCTTGGGTGGGCAAAATGTCCCTCTCTCGACTCTGGGTCCTGTCGAGTACTGGATTGCTTTTCTGGCTCAGGTCCCTGTGAGGCAGCTTCCTGTTCAGCAAAGGGCACCCCTTGGATGGGAGGTGATAGCTGTGGTGCAGGCTCCTGTGGGGCAAGAGGTTTCTGCTGCAAAGCAGACTTTGGTTGAGCTCTTGGTTCCTGCTGGGATCCACCTTCGTGGTGGGCAGGGGGCTCTTGCTGAGTGAGGGGTCTTTGCTGTGAAGCAGGCTCCTGTTGGGTATTAGGTCCCTGCTGAGTCTTAGATGCTGATGGGGCTGTGGGTGTCTCTTCTGGCCCAGGCTCTGGCTGGGTGACAGGTGTCTGTTGTGGTTCAGCTTCCCTGTCAGGCCCAGACACTGACTTAGAACCTGGCTGCACTGTTGTTACTTTCCTCACAGGGGATGATCTCCCAGGATTCATCCTTCCGATCCCTCCTCCCACCGGCCTCCGTGGTCACAGAGCCCTCATTGATTCCTCATGACGGCATCTCCCTTCCTGTTCCACTTCTTCATTCTGGCATCCCTGGTCTTCCTTTTTTAAAGGCAGTTGGTAAGTGGGCTGACCACTGCCGACCCCCACTCCTGAGCCAAGTGATGGACCTCAGTGCCTCCTGCTGAGGGAGCTGGGCTTGGGCAGGAGGAGGCTGTGAGCCCAGCACTCTCCTACCAGAGGGGAGGGGCTCCGCCTCTTGCGTCATAAATAGGGCCCCACCCCACTCACTCTCAGTTACAGTGTTTCTTCTCAAAAGGCAAGCATCCTGGGGGCCTCCCTGGTGGCGCAGCGGCTGGCTGTAGACCTGTCGGCAGCGCAGCAGCCATGCAGGTTCCACGCCCGGCCTCGCCCGCTGCTCTTCTCAGCAGTGTATTTCTGATCTGCCTATTCTGCTCCCCACTCTGTCTCTGGTGAAGCCTCTCTCCACCCCACACCTCTGGCCTGTACCCCAGCTATATGTATGAATAAATAAATCTTTAAAAAAAAAAGGCAAGCATCCTGGATGGGTCTCTTTCTGTCTGGCATGGCACATGAAGGCAAATTCTGGAGGAGTATTCCTTTTCTTTTCCCCTGATATTTGCGAAAAGGGTCAGAGGGGAAGGCAGGATCTATTCTGTTGTAATAATTTTTTCATCTTTATTCATTCCTTCAAATGATTGCCAGTTTAATTTCCTTATATTATTTTGATCATTTCACTCCCATATTGAAAAAAGGCATCTTCCCATTTTCACAGCTTGACGCTGTAAGAGCGACATTTGGGATCTTCCATGCCGACTCTCTAGCTCTGAACCCGCGGTTCTCCCTTTATGTGCTAGATTGGAAGCACACAGTATACGGTGACCATTAATGGCGATGAATATGGTTAACAATAATCATAAGCACTGAAGGTGTTCTGTGCCAGTTTTAAAAACCTAACTATCTTTCATAAGACCATGTCTGAGTCACTGCTATAATTGCTTTCATTACCCCACATACCTCTTACCACAGAAATGTTTGTTGAATAAGTAAAAAAGTTGGGCGGTGGGTGGGGGAGAGAAAGGTGGCTGTGAGAAATGGATGTAGGATCTGGATTGAGTTATGTCTGGAGAGAACAAAGTGAGTCATCTGGGCTGAATGTGCATGGCGTGACCCCATTTGAAAGAAACGGTCTTTACATATCACATTTAAGATGTTTATTCACCTCTGCTAGCTACTTGCCTGGTTGTGGCTTAGGGGGGACCAGCTTGGTAACCTGGGCTTCCTGGTTTCTTTCAGATAATTAAACTTACACGGGGTAAGGGGAGGGCACAGGACTGATAACAGAGAAGGCACTAGGAGGAACAGCGATCTTGGGGGAAATACTTTTTGAGTGCTTGAATGATTTAGGGAGTGGGGACTGAGAGATGGAGCTTGAAATGGGAGAAGAGCATCCTTAAGGTGTGTTCACTGCCTTCTTAACAGAATGGCTAGTTGGGAGAGTGGGCTCTGAGAGCGCCTATAAAGGCAGAGATAAGCTTGCTAGCTGACACTGTCTGAGGAATTGCTGGCAGGCTCTGGAATGCTTGTTTGGCTTCCTGTCATGTCTTCGGTGGCCTAGGGTGAAAATAAAGGGGAGAGACTAGTGTTAAAAACATTTTTAAAATTCAGTTTTTATGAGAGATTTTAAAATTATAATAGTAAGAGATGTCCAGAGAAAAAAAGAAAATTAAAAAAGATCTCTGGTAGGGCCTCCCTGGTGGCACAACGGGTTGAGTCTCAGCACTAAGAAGCTGTCTGCAGCCACTGCAGCATGAGTTCAATACCCGGCCAGGGAGATTCCCCCATGGCGCAGCAGATCTCTTCTGCCTCCTGGGCTGCTCCCCTCAGCAGTGTGTTTCATTCCATCCACCTGTTCTGCTCCACACTCTGTCTCTGGTGAATCTCTCACCCCCACAACTCTGGCCTACACCCCAGCTCTTATATGCATAAATAAATAAACCTTTAAAAAAAAATCTCTGGTAAAAAGTAAAAGGACCTGCCCACTCCCCAGAGCTAACTACTGTTAATACTTTGTTATGTAGTCTCCCATACCTTTTTGGATGAAAACATAATTTACTTTAAAAAACAAAATTAAGATTATAGTAGACATATTGTTTTGCTTTGAACCGTTAACAAATATTTTATTATTGAAAAATATGTATCTATAAAAGCCCATATATACATATATATATACATGTAGTTCAGTAAATAGTTATAAAGTAAATAGTTATAAAGCAGATATACATGAAATTACTACTCAGACCTAGAACTAGAATATCGCCAGTCACCCCTTTTCTGATCACTCTCCTCCCTCTCCCCCTCCTGACTTTTATAGCAATCATTTACTTTTTGTTTACCACCTATATATACATTCTCAAATAATTTAGTATGTGATTTGGCCTGTTCTTTGAGCTTCATGTATATGAAATCATACTATAGTTATTTTCTTATCTTGAATTTTTTTCACTCAATGTCATGGTTGTAACATTCATTTACATTGTTACATGTTTGTTCATTCTCACTGATACCTATTAACATTGTAGATTATATATTCTAAATTATATATAATAGTCGTGTGTATGTGTGTGTGTGTGTGTGTGTGTGTATGTGTGTGTGTGTGTGTGTGTATAATATTCAAATATATCCCTATCTGATTGATTCTGTCATCGGTTTCAGTCTGGGGGAGTTGTGAGCAATGTTGCTATGAAACTCTTGTATGTGTTCTTGGTGTACCAAGAGTGCATTCCTTTTGAGTACAGTAGGTCCTTCATATTCAAGGTTCTACATCCTAGGATTCAGCTAACCACAGGTATTACTAGATAGGCCTGCAATTGTGTATCTGTATGGAACATGTCCATTCTTTTTCCTTGTCATTATTACCTAACTTATATAACAACTGTTTACATAGCATTTACATTGCAGTAGGTAATATAAGTAATCTGGAGATGATATAAAGTACTATACAAGGGCCTCCCTGCTGGCACAACGGGTTAAGCGCAGCACTATGAAGCTATCAGAGCCACTGCAGCACGAGTTTGATCCCCGGCCAGGGAGATTCCCACATGGCGCAGCAGACCTCTCCTGCCTCGCCCGCTGCTCCTCTCAGCAGTGTACTTCAGTCATTCTGCCTGTTCTGCTCCCCACTCTGTCTCTGGTGAATCCTCTCACCCCCCACACCTCTGGCCTACACCCCAGCTTGTATGCATAAATAAATAAATCTTTAAAAAAAAGTTAAAAAATAAAGTACTATACAAAAGAGTGTGTGTAGGTAATATGCAAATATATGTCACCTTATATAAGAGCTGGAGCATTCTTGGATTTTGGTGTGGGGAATTTCCTGCCTCTAAAGTGTCTTTTCAGTTCTTCTGCCCATGGCGTTGCCTGCCTTCCTCGCATTGATCTGTAGGAATTCTTTATATATTCAGAATATATTCTTTGTTAGTTATATGTGGTGCTGCTGTCATTTTTTATTCTCTATATTGTCATATTATTGTTTTGATGACCAGAATTCTTTAATTTCACTGAAGTTTACTACTCTTTTCCTTTATGACTTGTACTTTTTGATTCTTGTTTAAGAAATCCTTTACTATTCTAAGCTTATTACTATATTTTCTATATTCCCTTATGAGTTTGCCTTGCAAATTTTAGATATTAAATTCACCTAAAATTAATTTTTGTGAAGAGTCTGAAGTAGGTGGGTTCTGAATATTTCCTTCACTTAATATATTGTGGCGATCTTTCTAATCAGTACATAATGTTTTACCTTATTATTTTTGACAACTGCAGAATTTTCAAATTTGTTTTGATTAGCTACTGAAATTCAGGAATAGTTGACATGAAGCACATTTGTTTTAATTGTACAACATAATGATTCAATATTTGCATATTGATCATTGCAAAATGATCACCATATTAAGATTAGTTAATGATGAACATTTTTAATTTCTCTCTATTTCTCAGTATAAGTATTGCCGTAATTAATATTGTTGTACATATATCTTTGATTATCCATTTTGGTATTCTATAGTAGAGATTTTTTGAAGTGAGATTACTGGGTTAAAAAGTACACATAAAGCGGCAGCAGTCTCACTCCTGTCTGCCCACCTGTGCCTATGCAGGTGCTTCTTTCCACCAACTCTCTGTCCCTCTGCTCTTCCTGCCCACTAGTGCCTATGTGAGTGCTCTCTGCTCTTCTGTCTCCTGCTTCAATAAACTTGTCCTTCAAACATAAAAAAAAAAAAAAAAAGTACACATAAAACATTCTGATGGGTACTAGCAAATTGTATTTTACTTCTGTTCTCAATGATAAGGATCCTGACTTGTCCCTTCTTTTTTCTCTTCATGGCCTCACAATTTTCTGCCTCCTACTTTTTTTTCTCATTCCAACAATGTCTCTAGTTCCTTGCTTCTCTAGACCTGACTTTCTTGAACCATATTTCAGGAATCCAAAGAATTCCTTATGCACACTTCTCTCCTCACCGTCCCATATGTCCCTTCCATCCTCTCAGCCTTTTCCCCTCTCCCTTTCTCCTTAACCTCAGAAACCACATTTCACTTATTAATGTCTGCTAGTTTTTATAAATATTTGCTTAGTCAGTTCATGTGCTGTTTCCTTGTTTTACTCATGCATGTGTAACATCCAGTATTTGTCTATGTATGATTTATCCTATTCTTAGTAGCATATTAATTGGTTTCACATTTGCTAATTTAGTTTTTTCTATGACATTTTAAAGCTGCTCTACTAGGAAGACATCATATTCTATTTGTCTTTGATGTCATCTTTAGAAATCAATGATTGCGTCCACAACAATGCCACCTCCCTCTACTTTGATAAGCAATGGAGTTCTAAAATGTAAGGATTTGGTTAGACTTTTCTTATATGAAGAGAATCTTGTCTTGTTTTTTTGCTCTTCCTATTTCCCCATGAGCTGACATTGAGTAGACAGAGCTCCTCCTGCTCTTCGTTTCACCTCTCTTGTCTGTTCTCAAACCCTGTTTCATTCTAGTTGATTCCACAGAGTTACTCTGGTTCAAGGAAGATCATTCGTTTGAAACTTACGGGTTTTCTTCACGTTGCTCTTGAAATGATCACAGGGACACTGCTTCAGCCCAGAGACCGTGATGAATTTCCTTTTAGGGGCTCTCAGGAACAAATCTGAAATAACGGGGTTGCTGCTTAGATGGGAAGGTTAATATACTGGAGGGTAAGTGGTAGGCTGGGCTTCTGGCCTTGCAACTCCTTTTCCACATTGCATTGGGATAGGGAAAAGGGCCAGCACAGAACTGCGGGCACATCCAGTACTCGAGCGCCAGATCGCTGAGTTGTTTTGCCTGACCTTTATGGGCAAGAATTTGATGGAAGGTTTGGAGGAGGCATTTACATTGTTACATGTTTATTCATTCTCAGTGATATTATTAATAGTCTATATTATAGAATTACAAGTATTGGTTCTGACAACACCTCTAATTCCTTCCTTCTCTAGACCTGACTTTAATTAAAAGGATGGATAAGACCTAAGTGTCTGTCTTTTAGTGGGTGCTTTACCTCCTTTAAGCCATTTTGCTTCTCTGGATTTCAATCTTACCTGTGGGTAAAATAAGGTTGAGAATAGGATCCAGGAAGCTTTTGGAAGGCATCCCTGGGTTCCAAAGAGGGGATTGGGTGGGTGGCAGACAGAAATTCAGTTAGCTTTTCCCTGGATGTTGGGGAGATCAGCTCCTGCCTAAGACTCAGGAAGGAAAAAGCATCGGTGTTGCTCATGGTGGGCTGGTAGAGGGGGTTATGGGTGAGGGCAGCTCCGGTATTATGGGCACTGGTCTCTGGGACCCTAGGGAGAGAGCTGGGTTCGTGTTAGTACCTGAGTTTTGTTGATACTGAGTTACTGACCTTTGCATTCACATTCGTGGCCACCTTTCTGGAGTCTTCTCCCGGAAGCCTGCCTTTGGTCCCTGTGACCTCTAGCAACCCCTGTCGGAAGGAAACAGGTCACTTCCAGGCACTAGAAAGGGGAGGGGCCAACAGAAAAGGTTCCCCAGCATTGTGCTACCTGAGTTAATGTAATTTCCATTTCTCTCTCTCTCTCCTTTTTTTTTCCATTCGGAGATTTAGGATACTTTAATACAGGGATATTTTAAATTGACAAGGAATTGAGTTTTAAAATCTGGCCTAGAGAAAAATTTAGCTGGAGCTAGGTGGAGAAATAATGGGTTCTGGGTGGAAACGGGGACAAAAGCTAGTGGTTATCACCCCCCCCCCCAATTAAAATCCTCATTTCCCAAACTCTGCCCTTCCTGCCACACAGATGGAGGTAATAAGAACTAGGAGCAGATTATCCATAAATCAACCAGGTTCTTCACTAGACCTCCAAGCTTTGCTATTTGAATCCATAATCCCATTTCAACTATCAGAGAATGATATTTACCTTTGTTTCTCTGGAACAAATTTTTTGGTCTCTATTCAAATATGTCTTATGTCTTATTCACATTTTATGATAAAATATATTTATGACAATCAAGGATGATGGTTTAGAGTTGAGAATCTGGAGCTAGAACTGAGCCCAGATGATGCTTTCTTTGATAGTCATTTCTGGTATTTCCTGTCAGAATAAATTATGCTTACCATAGTTCCTAATTGTGTGTGAATGCACCTCTGTTATTGCACTCTAAGTTAACTTATTGTTTATTGTTTGGAGTCTGCTGTGGACTAAATTGTGTCCAACCAAATGCATGTTGAAGCCCTAACTTCCAGTACCTCAGAATTACTATATTTGGAGATAGAGCCTTTAAAGAGCTGTTAAAAAGTTAAAAGTTAAAGTTAAAATGAGGCCATTCTGGTGGGCCATAATACACTCTGACTGGAGTCCTTATAAGAAGAAGAGATTTGGACCCACAAAGAGACAGGGATGTACATGCACAGAAGAATTGTCATGAGTCTAGAGCAGGAAAGTAGCTTTCTACAAGCTAAGGAAAGAGACCTCAGAAGAAACCAAAACTGCTGACATCTTGACTTTACTTTAAGCTTCCAGAATTGTGAGAAAATAAGTTTCAGTTGTTTAAGCTCTCCAGTATGTGATATTTTACTGTGGCAGCCTTTGCAGACAAAAAAAAAAAAAAAAAAAAAATCTTTCCCTTTCACTCTGAACCAATTCAACTACATGGTTCCTGTCACATGATAGGCAGTTGGTAAATGTTTTCTCGATAAGTATATGGGCAGATTGTTTAGAGTGGGCCCTTAGGAATGGTCTGATTCAATCCAGATCTCCTGTTTCCCAGTCGCTGCCCTTTCTGCCACACAGATGGAGGGTGTTGCATCATTTCCCCAAGTACTAGTTTCCAAATATTCTCATGTGCTTTTCTGAGTGCTGTTAAAATAACTTAAACAGGCATAACCTCTGCCATCTAAACTTTTCTAATATTTTACTCTCACTTGACCTCTACTCTCATTTCAGAGAAAAGGCACAAAATATTAATGCCAGAAGACATCTTGGAGATTATTAGTTGAATCCTTTTCATCGGGATTTTCCCCCTCCTGAATGTAATATAATTATGTTAGATATAATCTGGAAAGTGAAAATAAAATAATCTTTGCTCTTAATCGTCCGCCTTTTGGTGTGTTCATTTCATATGCTGTTCTTTATAGAGTGATACCACAGTTATGTGAGCAAATGTCTTCTTGCTCTCTTTATAAGCACCTGGGAGTATCCCAAATTGTTTAACTGTTCTAAAATATGAGATTATTTTATTTTTGGATATTGACAGATTTCTTTGTGCTTGAAATTGCTTTCTAAATTTTGAATTATTTTCTGGGACAAGATTTCCCAAAGTGGAATTGCTGGGTTAAAAGTTAAGAACAGTTTTATGTTTCTTGATATCATCACCAAATTGTTTTTGAAAGGGTTGTACTAAGTGAATTAAATCACTAACTTTTTTTTTTTCCAGGTGAGGAAACCGAGACCCAGAAAGAACAAGTGAAATGCCCAGGTTCACAAAGGTAATGGTGACACATCTAAAGCTAAAGCCCAGGGCTAAGATTCTCAGTATTTCTTGGCGCATCCCTTCAAGACCCTAATTCATGGTGTGACAAAGCTAAGCAGCATGTTGCTGTAGTATTATGCCTCCCAAACCTCAGACATTTATGGATTCCCTTTATGATATTTGCTATACGGCGTACCACCTCTCTGCTATGATTTACTTTATACTTTATATCTTTTAACTGATTTATAAAACAGCCTCATCCTATGCAGTATTATCTAGGAGTTTATGGATTTGTTATGTGCTTAGTTTTTTCCCAATATACATTAAAACAAACATACCTATTTAAGGTAAAATCTAAATTATGTTCTATCCAAAAGAAGTTTTGTAAAATACTGCTAAAATGGAATAAGCATGGACTTTATGTTCAGAAGGACCTGGGTTCAACTATAATACTTGCTTTCTCACTGAACTATGTACTCTTAGACAAGTCATTTAGCTTCTTTGATCTTTGGTTCTATGATTTGTAAAGAGAATGGTAGAGTTGTTTTGTAGAGTTATTAGGAATAATTAGCTATTGTGGGTGCCCGTGCCCAAGCTGGTATTCCATACAAGGTGGTTGTTACTATGGTTATTATTATGGTGCTATGGTTATTTGGTTATTATTGCAGACTTCTAGTTATTTCCTAAAGAGCGCGTCTATGCTGGAATGTTAGCTTATTGCTTCCTGCTGACTTATAAACAATTACTTCCACTTGTTAGGCTTTATGGTAAATCTCTCATTTTGATTTCCCAGTTCTACTACATATTGGAGTTTTGTGATTTAGGACAAATCACTTAACTTTTCTGTGTCTCACCTAATTTGTAAAATGGGGCTAACAATAGTCAATCGATCCGTCACACATCTATTTCCTAGCTCCATCCACTAGAGGGCCTAGAAGCGATGGCACTCAGTAGTAATGGGCATAACCTAGTACCCCTGTTTTAATACTATTTGCCTATGAAAGGAACTAGGGTTTCTTGGAGACGTGGTGGATTCCAGGGCTAGTGCAGGAAAGTACGAGATGAGCCTGGGACATCTTGTGGTGTCAGAAAGTGCTAAAGAAATGATAAGTCAAAAAGACACAGAAGCCAACTTGAATGAACTATCAATGACCAATTTTGGGATGACATGAGCAACATAATAATAAATGGTGGATTATATTTACAGATAATTCATGAATCTTTAGTTATATAAATAAGTCATTGAATAAATAAATGAGAGAGAAGGAACAGTGCTTTCTTTTAGGAGAATCCCAGTTAATAAATGTAGAAGGAATGATGGAAATAGAAAACCACCTTTTGGCCAATACCGTAGTAATACTTGCTCTAGGCAGGAATCATCAGTGGGTCTCAAAAATTATGATGAAAAGAAAGGGTCTCAAAGTATCTTTCCATAGATGCCTATTAATTACTACAGGAAAAATGCTAACTTTCCAGATACCACCTTAACCCGATGTTCAAAGTTAAAATCACAGTAATGAGGACTATTGATACCATGGGGTTTCTGTGTGAGGCACAGAGAAGGCACACATCAGTTTGTGGTAGTCATGCAGAAAACGCGTAATCTGAATTCAATCATGAGGAAACTCCAGACATACCCCAATTTGAGGCACATTCTACAAAAATAACTGACCAGTACTTTTCAAAAGTGTCAAGGTTGCGAGAGACAGGGAAGGTTTAGGGAAGGTTAAGAAGTTACCCAAGAATGAAGGGGAGACTGAGGAGACAAGTCAGCTTTATTTATGCTGTGTAGGACTCTGGATTGTATTCTAGGCCCATTAATGGGATGATTATCAAAGCTTGAAACTTTGTACCCTAATTAATAGTATTGTACCAATGTTAATTTCCTGGTATTGATAATTGTGTTGTGGGTATGTAATGTGCTCTTTGAAAGCAACTGGGTGGGGGTGGGGCCTCCCTGCTGGTGAAGGGGTTAAAGTGGCGCTGCTCTCAAGCTATGGCCAGCCATTGTGACATGAGTTCACCAGGAGTTCGATCCCCAGCTCTTGTATGCATAAATAAATAAAAATAAATCTTAAAACAACTGGGTGGAGGCTCTATCAGAACATTGACAGTTTTTTACAGCATTTTTGAAACTTTAAAAAGTGAGAATCTAAAAATTTAAAAGATCATATCTTATGTGAGAGTTTTTTTGGGAGGGTTTGAGGTGTCATTTCCTCTAGGCAGACTGAGCTAGGCGATGCAAAACTGTGCCTGCTGGGAAACGAGACTTGTGTCTGGCCACCACGGACCCATGTGGTTTGTAATAGCACCACCTGGCGGCTTTGTGAGATTTCTCCAGTTTGCTGTTCTTGTGCTTCAGGAGTTTAGAAATTTTATACAGTACATTTATTGGACTAATACTCCTCTAATCTTCACGACGATTCTATACGCTCAGTTATATTTTCTTCTTCTTAAGATGATAAAACTAGGGCTAACAAAGTTAAGCACCTTGTCAAGGGTCTCAAAATAGATGGCAGAGCAGGGCTTGAATCTGTGTCCCACTGACTTCAAGGCTGAGTTGAAAGGTCTAGGTGAGTCTAGAGGGGGAGCCAGGTTTGAGCGCCACTGCTCTGGAGCAGAGGCAATGTCTGGAGATACTTTTGGCTATTTTAACTGGGGAGTGTTGGAGATGGAGAGGCTGATAATGGCCTCTAGTGAGTAGAGGCCACATGATGCTGCTAAACATCTTACAATGCATAAAACAACCTGCCCAACAAAGAATTACCCAGCCCCGTTTGTCAACAGAGCTGTTAGCAAACCCTGGTGTAGAGTTTTCAAAGGGCAACATTTTGAACCTAGAAACTCGAAGATTTTTTTTCTTTCACTTAGCAAATATTTGCTGAGAACCTTTAAGGGAAGTGTGAGAGTTACGGGACCTGTGTAGCTGATTGTGCCACCAAGAAAGTTAGCGTCTAAAAGGGCAACATAAGGCGAAATAAGAAAAGTGCGAAAGAGACAGAGTCAGGTTCGGGTGAAGTGTGTTCACTGAGGGTGAGCTTCAGTCTGTGGTGGGAGGAATCAAGGGAGGCTGTGAGGAGGAGGTGGTTTTGAGCTGAGTGTATAAACGAAGTTGAGCTGGTGGAAAAGCACAGGCTGCTCAGGGGCCGGCCGACAGTCTAGTCAGGCGAGCACAGAGAGCATTGTCAGCGAGTAACGGCGACTGACAGAAAAGGCAGGTGTGACTGGAGCTGAACCCAGGCTGAAAGCTCTAGCCCTGGTGTCTACCATGGTGAGGCAGAAACTGTCCCATGCAGAATGGTGGCCCAGGTCCTGGGCTCTGGGGTCCTAGCCGCCTCCAGAAAGCTTTCAGGGAGAGAGGTTTGAATCTGGGGTGGAGTAGCGGAAATTCTCATTTTAGGACCAAGCTGGTCCTAAACATGTAGCAAAGCTGTTTCACTTCACAGTAGCCCTTGGAGAACGGTGGTTCTCTCAAGCACAAGCATAGGTGGGGGCGAGTCTCTCCTGCATTGCTCTTCTGCTTGGGAAGGGGCTACTTCCACCACAATGAAAATTGGAGCCAGTTTGGAGCTCCTGTCAGACCCAAGGCCCGTTCCCAAATGGTGGGCTGCTAAAACAGGGCTTGGTATGGCTGCAGCTTCAAAAATGGACTCTATCTGGTGACAGGATTTTTTGTTTATTATTTTACCAGTGAATAACATTAAAAATTGTGGCAGGCTGATGCACTAGAGAGAATATAAGCAAGGAATTCCTTATAAAATGTCTAGTTGCCTTCAGCACCCTCCCACCACCCCCACCAAGACTGACCCTGGGGAAATTCCTTACTCTTCTGAAGAGGGCTGGGGGAGAAGGCAAAGCACCTCATCTTTCCTGAGCTCATCTATATTTTTTTCCAGCTCATGCTTCAGATGGCTTCTCATACACGGTCTCATGTAACTTCACAACATTCTGCATACACGTCCGGTTTTCTCCTTTTGTAAGAGGGAATGGGCACTCAGGTTACCTTGCTCCAAACCCCTGTAGCTAAAAGGGCCGCATTTTAATGCATACTTTGGGCCACATTTTCTTTTCTGTCTTGCCACATTTTCTCCCCCTTTTTCCCTTCATAGAAGATTAATCTTTTTTTTTTTTTTTTTTTTACCTGAGTCTGGGCTGCTAGAGGTCACTGACATCAGCATTAGTGGCAGCAACAGGAGGAAGGAAGCAATTAGAACTCTCATGACGACTGTCGGTGCTGCTGAAAGTTGCCTGAAGAGCGTGTGGCAGGTTCCCAGGCAGAGGCTCCCCGACTTCTTGGGACCGCTCGGGCCCTGGGACTCAGCACTTGGCCCCTGGCACTTTAATCCCAGCCCAGTGTCCCCTTGGAGGGTGAGAATAAAGAGATGGCCCAGCCTTGTGAGGTAGCAGGTTGGACCACGCACTTTACGGGAATCTGGGAGGTGAAACCAGCCAAACAAAAGAAACGAAGCCTCCTTAAGAACTTAAGAAGGTGATTGTAACTTGGCAACTGTACTCGTTCCCTCCCTTCCTATCTGCCTCTCTACCCTCCAGGATGTGATATTTTCCCCCAAGTCTTTTTTCTTGTTTGTATTTCCTTATACATTTCAAAGACACTTTCTAGGTTAGTATCTGGCAGGAAGGTGAGCACCCCGGGCTGGCAGAAGAGAGGATGGCATGGTCTGTTTCGCCTCTGTCCTCCTGTCCTTGGCACAGTATTGGCGATAGTGTAGTTGCTTGGGAAGCTGCCCTGTTTACTACAGCCCACTCTGTTTACAGTTTACTCCAATGCTGTGGTCCCAGAAGGTGGGGAGCAGGGAATATCAAGGAGGGGAGGCTGTTCTCTCTGCCCCTGGACCTGTGAAACCGCCTTCCTTGTTCCTCGGGAGATGACTGTGGCTTAGTTGCCCCAGCCTAAAGGAGAGGGAACTGGGTTGGACAATTCTAGGGCTTCAGAGGATTTGAGAACACAGGAACCACAGAGGGGAAGGTGTTTTCCCACCTTCCCCTGTGCTCTTGGCCCCAGACCTTGTTTGGAAACAGCCCAAAGCAGGAGAGGGTAGTACTGGGATTAAACAGTGAGGGTTACAGAAGATCGGCACTTACTGGACTTGACTCATTCCAGAGATTTCAGGAAATGTGCTCCAAGAAAGAGAAAAGGTTGCACTTGGATGTGGGGTGATATGTGTGGGAACCAAAGTCGGGATTAACAAAGAAGTCCTCCCTGGCAGCCTCAGGCAAGGGTGAGATAAGGTGGTGTGACTTTGTTTCGCTTATGAGGAGGGGAGCAGAAAGGCACGAGTCAAACCTGTTTTTATTTTTGTTTGATCATTCTTATCCTTTCAATTTTCAGTTTATCCCTGCATTAACCTATTGGGCAGTTGACTGTAGACTTTGCAACTACAAGTTTGTGGAGTACCTGCAGGGAGCCAGGTGCTGTGCCAGGCAGTGGAGATCATTGCGTTGAAGGCTTGGGCTTGACCTGAGCAGAGATTGTGAGATAAATTGCTGATGTAGCTTCTCTCCGAAAAATTCTAAAAATGTTTCTATCCTCAGGAGGCTCAAGTCTAGACCCATGAGTGGAACCAAATTGCAAAAGTGGCAGGAGTTCACTTTGGACTCATAGTTCAAGGGGCTCAGAGCTGGGTGGAACCTTGGGGTGTGTGGATCTTGAGGGTGGGGCACACTGTGGTTTGGTGGACGGTGGAGAAGCAGAAGAGCTCATTGGGTGGGGATTGTTGAGGGAGTGGCTGTTTGCTGTTCATTTTTGTGTTTCTTAAACTTATGTAGGACCTGGCGCTATAAATATTTGTTGAAGCGGATGATATTTTTGTAGCCCTTTGGCGAGGCCCGAGAGGTTGGCCAGCACGCGCAAGCGCACCCTCTTACCAGAAAGAGAACCCTAGTCACAGATGACCCTGCGTCCACGTGGAGCCGGGCGGGGGGTGCTTGGGGGTTCCCGCCAAGTGTCTGCTTGCCAGTCCGCTCTGAGGCTGCTGAGCAGGGAGCACTCCCTGGGTTCCTGGCTCCCCGTCCACCTGCTCCGTCTGCTTTTCCCCTCCGTGGGCTTGGAGTTTGGTGTCAGGGCCTGTGTGCCATGGTAGGGGAGCTGGAGTTTGTTGTCTCTCAGGTTCATATATATAAAACACCCTCTAGACAGATTGACTTTTCTCTTGTTAATATTGCCAACTACTTAGAGCCCATCTAGAGAACATTATTTATTATTTGTGTCAACATAATCTTTGACTTACAAAGGCCCTTCTTTTTAAGTAAGAAAGGAGACGGGAAAGTGGGGAGGAAATACCATTCTGCATGGTTATTATACAGTGCGCTTAGGAGCCATTAAACAATAGTTGTTGAGGGCCTCCCTGGTGGCGCAGCGGCTAAGCATTGTGCCGTGGAGCTGTCGGCAGCGGCAAAGTGAGTTTGACACCTGGCCAGGGAGGTTCCCACGTGGCGCAGCAGACCTCTCCTGCCTCGCCCGCTGCTCTTCTCAGCAGTGGATTTCCGTCAATCTGTCTGTTCTGCTCCCCACTCTGTTTCTGGTGAACCCTCTCGCCACCCCACGCCTCTGGCCTGTACCCCAGCTTGTATGCATAAATAAATAAATCTTTAAAAAAATAAACAATAGTTGTTGATTGGTTCCATGATTCTTGTTGCTCTAAGAATAGCAGTTCTTCCATCCATCCGTACGTGCCCTCCGTGAACACCGGAGCACTTGCTGTGCTTGGCGTTTGTCAGGTCATGGCCATGAGAATATGGCTGTGCTGTCTCTGAGGAGTTCTCACCGTCCACTTGGACCCATGGGGCTAGTCCACTGGCGCGCTTCCACAGAAACAGAAATGAAAGCACCATATGTTATGTGATTTATCATATATGACTGTCATACAGTTGGCCTCAAGGACTAAGCATTGGGACTAAAACTCAGGTTTCCTGACTTGCTAGATTTTCTGTTCAAATTGCTGCTCCATACGCAAATGTGGTGCGATCTAACAGGAGCGAGGACGCTTAGAGTGAAGTGAGCGCCCACAAGTAGGGTGTACTAGCCAGAGGAGAATGTGCAATTCAATTATGACTGCAAAAAGAACCGTTCGGACACTTGCATTCTCTTTTTCTTTTTTCACTTTGAGCTTGAAATAAGGAAACCTGAGTCCATAAAACCAAGAGTGGGAGACTTGCACAAGGGGTTGAAGCGGTGGGCCAAAAAAATCTGCTTACCTCTATCATGGCCTTTCTCACTAAACTGTAGTAGTCTGGTTAGGAATTGAGTTCTCACCATAACCCAGAGCCCAGCGAGGGAAGATACCAATGTGCTTTATCTTTTTCTCTCTGATACAGAGTACATGAGAGGTCCCAATAAATCCAATAAGTAGTTCTTTAAAAAACAAACACTGAGTAAAAAGTATATACCTCCCCAGGTATGGCACGACTGAGCAGTAGCGCAAGTTGGAAAAACCAACACTCCCAAGTCAGGTGAAGTATCACGTGGTTTTCTAATTATAGGCCAAGTGCTCAGAGTGGGGCACCAGCGTCCTGTGACTTGGCTCCCAGTAGAACTCTGAGAATTCGCAGTTCTGTCGTGGTTGATGGTCTTCACTGGTCCATCGGAAAGTGGCAGGAGAATCAGCTGCTTCAGAATGTGTCAACAGGGGAGTGGCTGAGGGGAGATGGAGAAGTGCATGGCGGTTGCTCACAAATATTTGAAGGTCTGATAGACTAGTTTCAGCTCCTGCAGAGACTAACACCAGGGTTGGGAATATGTATCAGACACATTTTGCTCAGGATGAGAAAGAACTGTTACGGTCAAGTTTCCTCGGAAAATTATGTTTACTGGTGGAGTTCACGTGAAGGCTTGGGTCTCTGAAAATAGCTGTCACAGTCATTTTTTAATGGTCACAAGGGCAGAGGTTGGCTTAGAACCCAGGTTTGCAAGTATTCACATTTTGTCACGTGTTATAAAAGCTACCCATTGATGTGTATGCACAGTGGAGTGCCACTCAACTATAAAAAAGATAAAATCCTTCCATTTGCAGCAACATGAATGGAACTAGAAGGTATTATGCTTAGTGAATGAAATCAGATGGAAAAAGGCAAACACTGTATGACTTCACTTTTATGTGGACATAAATAGTGAAACAAATAAAACAAAAAAATTTTGGACTGTAAGAATAAATAGTGATCACCAGAAAGGGTCTGGAGTAGCTGTATGGTGATGGGTGGAAACTAGAGTTCTGAGGTGAACATGAGGCAGTTTATACAGATACTGATTTAAACGACTGTATCCCTGACCTGTATAGTGTTATAAACCAGTATTTACTTAATAATAATATAAATAAATCCTCTTTTTTTAAAGGACACTTATTGGTCTTTAAATGGCTCAATTTGCAATCAGCCAGTCGGATAGTGGCATCAGCCTAACATGTGATGCGTTTTTGTCAGTTACTTCATAGGACCTCAGCACCCATGGAAGGAAAGTCACGTTAGTGATTAGGACCATGGTTAAAAAAGACTGCATGAGTATACACAGAGATAACTAGGTCACGGGGCCAGTGTTACATCACTAACTTTAATTTTTCACATGTCATTGCTTATGAAAAATATGAAATGAAAGATGCACGTCTCAAACCCTTTAGGGATGGATGTTTCATAGGAAACCAGTTGAGGGTAAGATTAAGTGCACTGACTATTTATAGCCACCAGGTGGCAGCACTACCTCACCGGCATTTCCTAAGAACTTTACCTGGATGTGTCAGAATAGGAGAGCCGAGGTTAGACATGGTGAAGGGCAAAATAGGGGAGGGAAAAAAAAGTAGGAAAAGGGAACAAACTTAAGTGAAAAGGTACAAATTTTTTAGCGTGTGTGTTTTCCCTTTGAAGTGACAGAAATGAGTTGAATTCAGACTCACCTCATTTAGAACTCATTTTAGAACTGAAGGACACTTCCTTCTTGTCAGTAAAGCCAGGAGAGTTGGCAGAAGGGAGTGAAATTCAAATTACAGATTAGATAAGAGAATCACAACCACTCACAATGACTGGAATATCTCTCAGACCTCAGCCTCTATCATAGTATAGCGTTATGTTCCAAAGTACAGGGTTTTTGTGCTCTTGGTGTATGCAGACCAAACACACGCTCAGTTGTTAGCACTGGTGGTCATCCCACTGGACACTGGCATTCCAGCGCCTGGTGGCTCATGATTTCAGTGGGGAATACACCGCTATCAGGTTTTTCTTTTCTTCTTTGGAATGGGACTAGGACAGTTGTTTCAAACAGTTCTTTTTGCTTCAACTTTTGTGTGCTTATGGACATAAAAGATCTCGTTTAAAAATAGATCTGATTCTTCTTGTAGAGGCTGAGATTCTGCATTTCTAATAAGCTTTTGGACACCGCTGCTGCTGCTGAATGGTGTACCACACTCCGAGTAGCAGAGCTTTTGGGGTCACTTAGACATTGATTCTCACTGTGCCTGCATTCACCTCAGAACTCTAGTTCTCAATCTCAGGAGAGTCCGCTTAACCAAGCAGGTGCTGCCGTCTAGTTGTCGGCATAGAGTGGGAGTCCCTTGTTGTTGGGGTTTGGTGCTAGGGGATGGGAGACACTGATGTCGGCAGGCAAGGTGGACTGCTCTGAAAGGTGTTACTTCTGTGAGGCTTGAGCTTCCGCCTGCAATGTGAAGCCTTGCTGGCACAGGAGACAGATGTCCTTTATCTTCTTGACACCTTGTCTGCACAATTTGCTACCACAGTCTTGGAGGAGTGCCTTGCTGAGACAGGGCAAGTGTCCCAAGGTCTTCCGAGACCTCGCGCAGTCTACCCTTCCTGCAGACAACGAGTCACTCGCTGTGCCTGGAGCAAATGTCTCAGGTTTATAGCTGTTTAGATCAGCAAAGAGTCCCCTAGCCCAGACTGAACAGTCTCAAAAACTTTGAGTATTTAAGGTTCAGAGGTCCATTATGTGATGGACATCACTGTTGTTTCACGTTCATACTGTTCATACCATTAAGCACAAAGGTTTTGCTGACATCCTATATATGTTCATACTGATGAGAAAATCCTAATGTCCAATTTTAAGACAATTTCATCAAAAGAAGTTATTTATCACAAATTCAAATCATCCAAACCAAACCTTTAAAATAAGGAGTTGAAATTGTAAGAAGTCAGTGTGTACACTGGATTTCTTCTTTTTTCAGTACTCCCTGAGTGTCAGAGTTACCTTCCCTTTTGTCAGTTCTTGTCTGGAAACTGCACCCCCATCCCAGCAGCACCAGATCCTGGGGGTCAGGTGAACACTTGAGGGGCAGAACTCCAAACTCAGGGTCTTTGTGCCTTTACAATTTGGTTAAATTGATGTTTCATTTTGCATGTTATCAGATGGCCTCTTTGACGGAAAGGTTGATGAAATATCTCTATGGACACCCCAAGATAACAATGATAAGGAAGTTGAGGACAGTATTATTGCTTCAGCAGCCTGATGACAGGAGATGTGTACACTTTCCTATTTCATGAACTTTACAACAGGGTCCTGACTTACTTCAGATGAAATTAAGGAGGAAAGACCAAGTGTGGGAGGGCAAGATTATTTAAGGGTGGTCGAATACTCTGACCTAGAGTCTGTGAATTATTCATTCAGCCATACCTGAAATTTTCATCTCATTGTGTGTAATCATTTATTTATGTCACATGAAACATAATTCCCTCCCTCGGGGCAGTTAGGAGCTAATGTCAGATTTTTGACAGAAAAATTATATATATGGCATGTGCTTTCAGTGCTACAAAGGTTTCTCTACAGCCTGGAGAGAAAACAGTTTACAGGGCTGGACCCTTAGTGTCCTGCCTTCACTTTTTACTGGATAGCAGACTACTTGCTCTGACTTTCTCAATCGGGATTTTTGATCTTTCCTTTCTCTTACCACAGGTCCAGGCCAAAGTCCAGATATATTTATCTGTGCTTGGAACTGGCTGTTCTTTTAACAAGAAAGGCCCCCAGAATGGGTTCCCTGCTGATTTCTAGTATTCTGTTATTCTTTAGACTTTATAACCATGTGACTTCTCCATATATATTTTATGAAATTGTTTTTCCTTTGCTAACCTTTCTGATGCTGTTCAGATTATCTGTCCAGCCTGGAACTCAGTGGGTTCAGGATGGTCACTTTTGCGCCCCACTGCCATCTGCATTCTAAGCTGGCGGTTTCCAACCCTGAATGCTGGTTACAATTACTTGCAGAGTATTTAAAATCCACCAGTGCCTGTGCCTTATTCCCCAGAATCTGATTTAATTGGTCTCTGATATGGCCCAAGTGTTGGTATTTCAAAAATGTTTCCAAGTAAAATAGTCATGTTACAGTGGAAAAACTTTAGCCAAATGTTCAAAATTAGCATCACCAGTGATGAGAGATATTGACATCCTGGGCTTCCCGACACGGTGGGCTGAGATGGCACAACATCGCCTCTGCGGTGTTCTTGCTGACAGAGCGTAACCGAAGATTAATTGTGAGGTTAGCCCAGACTCAAGGTCATTCTGTAAAATAAGTGGTCAACAACTTCAAAAATATGCAGGTCATGAAGGTAAAAGAAATTCTGAGGAACTGACCCAGATTACAGACTAAGAAGACAAAACAACTAAATGTGGTGTGTGACCCTAGATTGAGTCCTAGTCCAGAAAAGGATATTTGTGAGAAAAATAATATAACTTGTTTGAATAAGTAATTTGAATAAAACCTATAGTTTATCTCTTGGATTGTATCAGTGATGATTTATTAATTTTGATAATTGTACTGTGGTTATCTGCAACATTAGTATTTAGGGAAGCTGAGTGAAGAACATCTGGGAACTTTGACTGTTTTTGGAATATTTTTGAATGTTTGAAATTATATTACAATGAAAAGTTAAGAAAAGGGAGGGAAGTTTCCAGGTAATTAATGAATTGCTGGAGTTGAGATTTCCTTAACTTATCTTGCCTAATAGTCAGAAAATGCTATTTGGTCATATTTCTTAGTTTCTCCAAGCTTTCTAGTGTCTCCTACCCTCTGTAGGATGGAGCTAAAATTCAAAGCCCTGTAGAATGACCCCAATTTGCTCCCTTGGGTTTTGCAGTAAGACCTGAACCTGCATTTTATTTTCTCATATCTGAATTTATTCTAATTCTTTTCCCTCTTCGTGTAATACCCTGGACCACATACTCGGCCTGCTGAATTACTCTTCATCCTAAGGCCCAATGCAGATTTATTGAAGCCTTTTTTTCTGTTAAAAGTGGTCATCTTTTCTTCCTTTGAGTTCTAGTAGATAGGATGGTGTAGAGTTGCAAACATGAGCGTCAGGTTCAGAAATACATGAGTCTGAATCCCGGGTCCTTTCATCTTTTACAAGTTCTTGGATAAGAAGGGACAGTTGACTTCTTGGAGTTCTGATTTCTCATTTGCAAATTAGGGGTACTATTTTGTCATATTTCTTATCTTAGTACCTAGTACCTACTCCAGAGGGTCACTGTGAACACCAGATGGGGTACAGATGTAAAGGTCCCCGGCACCCTGGAGGTTGCTTCCTCTTCTTGTTTGCAGCTCAGTGATCTCCAAGGGGATTGATTGTAGGTGGTACAAAGGCTCTTGTCAAAATTTCCTTTAGAGCCTTTAAAAGAGATTTTTGTCTAGTCACCACAAAGATGACAGATACTCTTGAACTAAATTGAGCACTTGAAGATTTGAGGAATCCAATTGAGACTTTTTTTTCCTGGAACCCAGTCAGTAAATAAGTGACCCATGGGTAGAGGAATGTAAGCCGACGGAGGGAGAAGGGAGGGACTGTGGGTTTCTAAGTGGCACACCTGTGACTGGTCCCATGCCCTTTGCTCTTTGTCAGACATTAAGGAAATACAACTCCTTAGGAAAACTCCTTAAGCCAAGAGTCCCTCTTAACAAACCCTCACTCATCCATTTCCTGCCAAGTGACATGTGTATGGGTGAGTCAGTTTCCCTCTGAGTTAAACAGGTTCCTCCCTTTTCAGCTACCTCCACCCACACAGCTCAGTGCTGGGTGTTCTGGTTTGGCCCCAGGACCAGACCTCTGGTATTGATGAGAGAAGGTAAGGCAGGAGGTGCAGCTGAGAGGAGGTCAGATGCCAACAGGCATGGAAAGAGACAGGTGGGGCTGCCGCTGTTCAAAGGCCATGGACTCTGGGTGTGTTTTATGACTGATTCTGCGTGTGGAATCTCCTCCCCTTTGTGAGCATTCCAGGGACTCTCCTGCCTCCTACTTCCTTCTTGTTAAATGTTCTTTCCCCAGTACGCCTCTTTTATGGCCAGAGAATGGCTTTGCAAATAGTTGATACTGTTACCGGAAGCAAGCTGCCTTAGCAGTGGGAGCCTGCTGGAGGGGTGGGGCCTCTTACCCTCTGCTCCAGAGCAGTTATGGCAGTTGCTCCAGCCCAGTAACTGCCGTTTTGAACGGACCGATCAGGTGCTAGGAGCTGATGGGTAGGTCCAATCAGCTCCAGGATTGAAAATGGTCCAATCAGACTTGTGGATGGTATTCTGGGAGAGGATGTAAGCCAGGATTGGAGGGACCTAAAGGAGGGGAAAGAGAAGAACCGAAAAGGAGGGAAGGGGGGAAAGGAGAAGAACAGGAGAAGACGACGATGAGGACGACACCAGCCCCCAGGAGGAGAAAAACGACAGTTCCAGACTCCGGAGAGAGAAGAAAGAAGTCCGTTCCTGGCCTCCGAGGAAGAGAGAAGAAAAGAAGCGTCCAGAAGCCTCCCTCCAAGGAGGAAGAGAAGCCGAAGGACTCTGCAGAGACGGGGCCTCCGGTCCTGTCTCTGACGTAGCCTGAAAGGAGCCCCAGAGGCCCTGGGCCTGGTGCCTCAGAGACCTGTTTGTGGGTCTCACCCAGCACCTCCCAAAGAGCTGCCGTCCCCGATGCGTTCTGGGTGAGGCGGCCGCCCCTTGAGGATGCAGTGAGCTCTCTGTTTCCCCCGTTTGTAAAATAAACCCCATGTTTGTTGTTCCTGTGGCCTGAAGTCTCCTGCAGTTGTGCGCGCGGGTGAGCCCCACAGACAGTGCCCCGTCCTCTCCTCAGGCGCTGTCCTTGGTTGTATTTGGCCTTTTGGCCTTTTGGGGCGTTTTGCTGGCTCTTGCCTCAGAGCCTGGGCACTTGGGCCCGTCTGCCCCGATTTCAGTTGGCGACCGCAGCAGGACGGAACACCCCGTCTGCCCGATTTCAGTTGGCGATCATGAAGGGACTACCCCTTTGTCCTGCCCGATTTCAATAATTCAGTAAAAGTTACTTTTCATGAGGACCAGGGTTGGTCTTTTTTTTTTTTTTTAAAGGAGATTGAGGTTCATAAAAACTAAGCCTCCAGGAAGGGATGTGCAGCTTTTGAGCGTGGTGGCAGGCAGGCAGCAGGTGCACAGATGAAGGGCAGGCCAGGAAATAATGTGCAGACTGCTTGCGGAATCCTGGAAATAGAGGAGAAATCATGCCGGCAGGTGGATTCCATTCAGGAGACCTCAGCAATCTTAGGGTGTTCCCTGCCAGAATAAGCTATTAATATTTATTTGGGTGGGAGGTGAAATTACTTAACTTCTCTCTTTTGATTTTTCAGTCTGTTAAAATGGGGATGTTTTGTGTGACGACTATAGCTACATGTAAAGTCCTTAAGACATGCTTGGCACGTAGGGCTGAGTAAGTGTGAGCTGCTGTAACTATAGAAATAGGCAAAGGTGCTGCCTTGGTCATCCAAGGTGGGGAGGCATATTCTAGCCAGGGCCCTGGCCGGTCAGCTGGAGATGAAAGTGATAGGAGGAGGCTTAACTCCAGGGGTGGAGGGCTGGAGTGGAGTGGAATGAATAACATGCTGGGAAATGTCTTAGTCCAATGACAGAAATGCCCAGAGGGTGTGTGGCTTCTTTCGCAGCTACTATCCCTGGGGGTCCTGGAATATGTCCTGGAGTTAAATGGTTTTGCTGTAAGTGAGCCTAGAAGTCAGCTTCAGGGTATGTTTTTCAAACAGTGTTGTCTTACTAAAGGAATTCCACGTTGTGTCTGTGGCATTGCTTTTGTCTCGGCTTCATCCTCATTTATAAGGTAAAAGGGGAAAGACTGAAGTAGGGAAAAATAAGTAAATGAGTGTATATATTAACAGGGCAGAATTGGGATTGCCATGTGTTAGTTATAAAGAAGTATGTGTAAGTTTCAGGTGGACATAAAAAGACTTAAAAAACCAACCAGACCTCTCCATATAAATCCAGTGGATTGCTATGAGGAGACAGCAGACTCTACCCCAAGAAACAACACATAGAATCACAGAAGACGAGCAGTGCAGCCTTCTTTGCTAAGGTTCGACTGAGTCACTCTACACTCTACACTGAGTCACTGAAGAGAAAGGAGATGAAGCTGAAAAGGGTCAAGGGTGAGAGAAAATTGAATGACCAAAGGAAAGGATTAAGGGCTCACCATGTTCTAGGCTCTCTGTTCAGTGTCTTATGTAGCTCACCTCACTTTTTCACTATCATTTCCTAATGCAGTAAGAGTTAGCCTGTGTGACAGATGAGGGAAAAGAGCACCAGGGGGTTGAAGTGGCTGGTCCAGTGTCATTCCGTTAATGTCTAGTTAATGACAAAACTGTTGTGTTTTACCTCAAAAGTTTTTGCTCTTCCTCTGTGTCAGAAGAAAAGCCAAAGATAGAAAAGGAAAGCAAAGCAATTTTTTTTTTGTGGGTAATGTTGAGAGGAGTTAGCTATGGTGTAGGGGTAGGGGTCGCATTACTAAGGTAAAAGCCTAAACCCCCACTCCCTGCCCCCAGACAAGTTTGGGAGGCTTGAATAAAGGGATGATGAGGTTGCTTTGGGAACTGGGCCATAAGACTTGCCACCTGGACTATGGATGTGGAAGCAGGGACAGGACACACCTATGTCAAAGGTCAAAGCCCAAGACTGGACATCCCGTGGATAGCAGGCTATACACAGGAGCTGTAAGCCCTTTCTGAGCTCTTCTGCTCCCTTGCAAGGTATTTCACTACCACTGAGTCTCTGGTGAATTCTTTCACCCGCACGCCTCTGGCCTCACCCTGACATTAGATGACCACAGTAGGCAGAATAATGGTCTCCCCAAAATGTCTATGGTCTTAATCTTTGGAACCTGTGAAAAGGGACTTTGCAAATGGATGTGCTGGGGTTGAAGATTTTGAGATGTAAGAGAGCCCCAGATTACCCAGGTGGGCCCAGTATAATCACAGGGTGCTTACGAAAGAAGGAGGAGGGCAGGAGGGTCGGGGTCTAAGCAGCGTGTGTGAGAAAGACCCCACGGTCCTCACTAGTTGTGGAGACGGAAGGGGACAGCCTCTGGAGGCTGGGTCAGGTTAGAACATGATTGTGCCCCTTTGAGCCTCCGAAACGAATATAGTCCTGACGACACCTTGATGTTAGCCCAGTGAGACCCATTTTGGACTTTTGACCTCCCAGACTAGAAAACTTGAAAAAAAATGTAGATTGTCTTTTCATCCCAGGAGGTCAGTCTGTTGTTCAGAATATGAGACTGGGAGATACCTGACAATATGCCAGAACGTTAAAGGATAATAATGCCTAGATTAGGGGTGGAAAATGGGATGTAGATAATATTTTCTTTTTCATACGTTATTTTAATTTCAAAAAAAAAATATCATTGATTGTAATGGAATAGATAGAGGCTCAACGAGCTGTGGGACATGGAGGAGGGAACCACTTGTTTGACAGCTCTGAGAGGTGCCCTTGAATTTGCTAAGGGCCAGGCCGGGGAGGAGTGTTGTTAGACTTTGTCCTGAGTGTAATGACCAGACTTTGACCAGTCTAAATGAGCAATCACTTCATGGGATTATGTCGAAGGAACCGATCTATAACCCTTAAGGAAGGTAGCCTGAGACCTTTCTCGGGGTAAGCTGGGACTTTCCACCAACTCTGACTCATATCAAGGAGTTTCGTACTTGGTGCCTGGGGAATTGTATTCCTGAAATGTTGCTTTTTCTTTCTCTTTTTTTTTTTTTTAATTTTGAAAGGACAGATTTATTAGGAAAAGGATAAAGGGAAAAAAGAGAGGTACCTGCACAGTCACAGCAGGCAGAGAGCTGTTCCTGAAATACTGTTTAAGCCTTTTCAGCGTTTCCTCTCCCTACTGTTTCTTGCAATACTGAGGTGATTAAGGCCTGGATATCCAGACGGGTCATCTGTATTTTGCCAGGAGGGTTTGTTTCCTTTGTTGAGGGTAATGCGTAGCTCATACTATTTTTTTCTTCTTTCACGAGTGAGGGAAAGGCTAGGGTGGCTCCTTTCTCTCCTAACAGGCTCATAATGGATCTGTCTAAGTCTCATCTCGATTGCTCCACCCTCCAGGGGGCCACACCTTTTCCTGGGCCTCTTAGATCCCTGGGGCCCAGAGGTCACACAGAGCACTGTGTGAGAGGGAAAAAAAAAAAAATCGAACACAAAAGACAAAAAAACCAGGGGTGAATAAGCGCTGTCGCTGTCGTAATTGCCTCTGTTTTCTTAAAGTGTGTATTTCTTTCTCCCTTCCCCCTCTCCACCCTGAAAATTTAGGGCCAAGTCCTGATCTCTGGGCACAAAACTGGTTTCTTTGCTCTTGCTATGGTTTGGTTCCACCCACCAAGACAATGGGCCCATTTTTTCTATAGTCAAAGGCCCTTGTGTTTGGCCCAGGAGTTCCACCCTGAACTGGTGCCAAACTCATGCTTTCCTGTTCTGTTTGTCCAGGTCATCTTGGAATCTGCAGGCTTGTGGAGTGGGGTAAGGGTCTTGAGTTATGTCCGGGGAAAGAGGAAAGCTGTGGGAACCCCAGTCAGTTGTGTTTGGGAGCATCTTCTAGGCCTGTTGGCAGAAGGAGCAGAATTGTGGGCCAGGGGCCCTGAGTCTTGGTGCTGGTGATCAAGTTGTGACCTTGATTAGCACATTTTCTTCTCTAAGACCTGAGCTTTGCCTGCTGCGAATGAGGAGATTTGACTAGAAGAACTTAATCCCTTCAACTTGAATTCCCTGGTCAGACATTTTCTTTCCTCTTCCTCAGTGGAATCTGTATAATAACTTTGGTGAGCCAAAGATCTACTGTCAGATAAAATAATTTGCCTCTATGACACAGTCAAAAAGACAGTTAAAAATAGGAAAAACAGGCCCCAAATGGAGTCCTCCATGCCAGTCCTTACCCAGACTTAATACCTATTGTGGTTTCAGCCTCTCCCAAAAGTGCCACCTGAAGCAATCAATCTGGAGCTTCCAGTCAGCACCAGCGAGGCCTCTGCATGATAGATCCCACCCTCCCAGATCCCCATGAGGAAAGGTAGCTTGGTCTGAAATAATCTTTTTGTTTGCTAATAGCCTTGTCTCACCTTCTTTCTGTCTATAAACACCTTCCATTCTGTGGGAGCCCTGGCAGCATTTGGAGGGATGTTGCCCCATTCGTGTCTCCTTTAATAAAGCCAGTCAGATCACTAACCTTGTGAATTTCATTTTTTACCACCATACCCAATTGGTTGGCCTTTTAGGCTGTAGTGGAATGAGTGGATATATTTGGCCTGGTCTTATTTTTCTGTCTCCTAGGCAACAAGAAAAATGGGGTGGGTCCTGCCAAACTGTGAAAGTCTTGACTCCGGCATGAGTGTGGAACTACCGGAGGCTTTAAGTGAGAAGTCACCGGTCAGATCTGTGTTGAGGGACACACAATCTGGCATCTGATTTGTTGGGAGATCTGTGTCAGATCTGAACTGGGAGTTGAGAGGGTGTGGAGAGCCATGTGAAGAACTGGCTGACCTTGGTGAGTGACCAGACAAGAGCGGGCGTGAGGAGGAGGCCTAGATGACTCAGGTGTGTCTAGTTGGGGATGCCATTAGCGTTGAGATAAGAGTAGGCTTGGGGGCTCAGATGCTAAACCCTGTTTTGGATGTCTTCGTGTGAGTTGCCTGTTGGCTATCCAGGTGGAAATCCTGCCTGGCCTGTGGGAAGGCGCGCTCAGAAGAGGCTGGAGCTGGAATGGTGGAGCAGAGGGAGTGGCTGCGGACCTTGCCTGTCCTGGTCTCGTCGGGAGGGTCAGGGCCGGGCTCTGCTCTTCATCAGTCTTTTTTCTGTTGACCAGTGAGATTTTTCACGGATTTGGCCTGGTAGACATTCTTAACCTGGGAGTCACGCATTCACTGCCTCTGAGTCTTGGAAAATGAGGGCTGTGAATCCAGGCGGGGTGAGGCAAAAAGGGGACAAGGAAAGCAAGAGCTTCTGGAGAAAGGTAGTAGAGAAGGGTAGGCAAGCAAAGCACCTGTTATAAATCCTCTTTCACATTCATTACGATGTAAATGTAAAGTTTTGGTAAGAACACCATGTACACAGGGTAGAGAGAGGAGCGGGAAAGGAGGCTGGCAAAGGGGAAGCAGTAACTTAGGCAAGCCAGTCGGCTCCAGGGCTAGCACCCTCCCGGGAAGGCAGTTGAAGAGTTACTCGACGTTACAATGTCTTAGGAATAAGGAGTTTTATTTGCAGGCGTGGCAGTGTGAAAGACCAGCAGCCAACAAACATGGTGTGCCCACTGATAAGAGTACAACTGGCACCACTAGTGCAAGCACTTGTATAGCGAGAGAGGCGGACGCGTGCCAGGCCGTGTGCTGCACACTTGAACTAGGTCGCCTGCCTTGGTCACCGCAGCAGGTGGAGCGGTGCTTCTGTCAGCCTGTTTTACAGAGGGGCGTGGCCTCTGCCCTTTGTAATTCAAGTGTTAGAGGCAGTTTTTTTTTTCTGTTTTGTTTTTTCCTATATAAAAAATGTCTCCAATATCAAGGTAGGAAAGGAGAGAACATGAGACATACCTCTTGGTTTAAAGAAATGGGGATGGGGCATGGGGAAAAGGACAAGTCTCAAAAGGAAGGTTGCTGCAGCAACAAAGTGTGTCCCTCTCTGTCCCACCAGAGAAGCTCTTCCATTTCCTTTCTTTATTGACCCTCTAGGCATAGCAACTTTGTTTTCTTACATTCCGAGGGCAAAGAGCATCACCAGGAAGATAACATCGGAATTGCTGACCACCAGCGGATGGCGAAAGCGCACTGGCGTCAGGCAGAACCTTCAGAAGCTTGTGTTATGAGGGTGGGCTTGCTCATCCTTGCCCGCTCCTCCTTCTACTTCCTTGTAGCTCTGGGCACACACCCTGCACTCTGCCAGAGAGCGGAACGGCGGCCTTTCACACACCAGTCTGCCGCCCTCCTTAATTTGTTGAGAAATTAAACTACTTTCCTTCCCCTCAAACTCTTTCCTTTATTTGGCAAAAGGACCCAAGACTGGCATTCTGGTAACAGGGCGGGAGGAGAATGTCATTAAGGCAGCAGAATATTCTCTGTAAAATCTGGGGCTGGAGTTTCCACAGCCTCAGCCGTAAGGGCAGTTCATGAGGGGGTTCCCTACTCAGGTGTTCAGAGGAAGGGGAATGAGGCCGCCTCTTGGCCTTCGCAGCCTTTCCACTGCTCACTCTGGCCGCCTTCTCTCCTTTGTAGATGAGAGTGCTGCAGGCTGGGAGCAGGAGATTCACTTGTGTGGGTTAAGTTAGAATCTCCAGCAGCAGCTCCCGGGGTAGAGACACATCTAGGGGCTGATCTTCTTCCAGGGGCCACCTCATCAGGTCACAGAGTTGGCCTGGTTGGTCAACTTCAGAGTTACCACAGAAGAGAACGGCTGTGTATTCAGAGATACAGCCGACACTCCATGTGTCCACAGGGTTACCTAGGAGGCTGCAGAAGAGCTTCCGGAACACGGGCCCAAAGCCTGGCAACCACCGGCAGATGCCATCTGGTAGCTGTAGATTATGGTCAGGCCGCGGTCAGCCAACTTGACTGTTTCACCGCTGTCACCAGAATATTCTCTGGCTTCAGGTCTTTGTGAATGATGCAGTTGGCGTGAAGGAAATCTAGACCTTTCAGAAATGAGCAGAGGCTTGATGGTCCCCATCTGCAAGCCTCGTGGGGCTCCCTGTCCAGATGCATCCTTAGGATTGGCCGCGTGCTCAGACACGGGGGTTATTTGGTCTCCTGGTCAGTCCCCTGGTGGCACAGATGTCCATCAGCTGACAGCTCTGGGTTGCCTCAGAAACAGCACCCCTCAAACTATGCTGATAAGAAGACCCTGTCCACCCCTTCTCCACCGGGACCCCTCACTTCTGGGGGCCACCAAGTGCCACTGTGGGGGTCACAGGTCTTGTACGCCATCCCACGGGTCCTGACACCAATCTCAGCCCCTGGCTCTATTGAGAGGCAGCATTCCTCAGATCAGGGGAGAGACTCACCCTGGGCCAGGCCTGGGATCTGCTTCCTGCCTTGCCATGTCCTCCAGCTCTGTCCAGGACAGCCGGATGCCACGTCCCAGGCCACAGACACTGGCCTCAGCCAGGGTGACCTTCCCCCCCCCCCCCCCCCCCCCCCCCCCCCCCCCGGTCACCAAGTCTAGAGGCAGCGTGTGAAGCTCGGCCGCCCGGGGGGCTTGGTGGCGTGTGCTGCTCACCACGTAGCAGTTCAGAGGGAGGTGATGGGGTAGGACTTGTCGTCAGGTGGCCCTCAGACCACCTGTATCAGAATTATCTGGGGTGTCTGTTAAAAATGGAGGTCTGTAAGTCTCATCTTGGGCCAAACTGAAAGCAGAGTATCTTGAGTACTGATATTTGAGAATTAGGAGTCCAGACTGGATGTGTGGGTTCTGGAAGGCCATAGGTTTCTGCAGTCACCTGCAGTTAGGGTCTTGTCCGTCTGACAAGTGACATCTGTGTTGTTTTTTTTTTCCTTTGGGTTTTTGCAGGGGGCCATTGCCTTCTGAGAATGGATGAAATCATGCAGATATATATGCCAGAAGAGGCCTGTGAGGTGGTGTCTTATTCACATTTTCCTTTCACCCTTCATTTGTTTCTCTCCCCTGTATACTCTCTCTCGTCCACTCCGCCGAGTGGGTTTCACTTCTGCCTGTCCGTGGGGTGGCTCACCAGCTGGGTGGGACAGAGATTGGGGAAGGGCAGAGGACTGCAGTGTGGTCAGGTGTGCAGCGGGGCATGCCGGCTGCGAGGAGAAGTTGTGCTGTGGTTCCTTTCAGGTCACGCTTTTAAGTGCAGGTGGAGCTTTCCACAGAGTTTTGCTGCTGCTCCTGGGTCTGTTGTCGGCTGGGAGGGGGGAAACGTGAGGGCAGTGGTGGGGATGGTGGAGTTGCAGCCTGGGATGACGTGAGGTCCCATCACCATCCCACCTCTGCACCTGACTGCATCTTCTCTGAAATGAGGGGTTCAGGCAATGCAGATAGACAGAAGCAAGTAGAACTCTTTCTTCTAGTAAGTTTGGAGGGCTCTTTTAGGTACACCCCTATGTTGAATGAGGACAACGGAAATTTTCGTACGGTTCCCTTTCAGGTTGTTCACACACTGCGACCTCGAGTTGGGGGAGGCCCCAGGCTGGTGTTGAGGAGACCTGGCTCCGTGTCATCTAAACCACCAGCTTCCTTTGTCACCATGAGAATGACCCACTCTGGGCATAAGTTTTCTTATCTGTAAATGGCTGGATTTAGGAGAGACAATCTTGTGTTTGTTCCTTCTCTCAAATTCTGACTCTGCTGAGTAGCATGGAGGCAGGTGTGGCGGGGCCCTGAGCACTTTTTTTTTTTTTTATTTGGTCTCACGTGCCTGCTTCCCCCAAACAAGCAGGTTGTGAGCTCTGTTTGTGCCTGTCCTTCTGACCGCTGAGTTTTAGCGGCATGCATGTGTGGTGAGGAGAGTCTCTGGGGACAGAGCCCCTTGGCCCTGGGGAAGGGGGGCTCGTTGGTAGGTTCCCAGTCACTGCACAGACCTCCCGTGTTTTGGTGAGACACGGCCTTCCCTCCTGTTCTCCCACCTCCTCCTCACCTACCCCCGAGCATCACACGCTCTGTTTCCGGAGTGTGTGGCGATTGTTTCAATAACTTTCCTGCTGTTTCCTG
Source organism: Scalopus aquaticus (assembly GCA_004024925.1). Classification (NCBI taxonomy): domain Eukaryota; kingdom Metazoa; phylum Chordata; class Mammalia; order Eulipotyphla; family Talpidae; genus Scalopus; species Scalopus aquaticus. Next base: position 57,403 of record PVIJ01007693.1, read on the forward strand.
CCTGTGGGTCCCTGACACACACAGTAGCACGTTTCCTTCATCCATCAGGGTCTCTGCTTCATGTTTTCGTCTTTCCCTGCAGAATCGAACAGAAGACACGGGGCACAGAGACACTCGTGTGCATCCTCTAGCTCCCGGCATTCAGTCCAGGGAAGGGCGGGGTGGCGTTATAGTCAATATTGTCCAGGAGCCCACGGGGCATATGTGTGGTGTCCTGATGTCCTGTGTGTGGCTGCCACTTAAGTATCTAGAGGGGATGCTCTGAGTGTGTGCACGCGTTCCCCATCTGCATGCGGATCTGTGTGGGGCCAATGGTGGGTGATGCTGAGAGGAAGTGATTCAGGAACTATGTCTGCTCTCTATGTATTTCTACTTTTTACACAATATGCTGGAAACTTGTGTTGTCAGAGGATTGATTAAAAAGATGTTAGAAATTTCCTTAATCCGGTCTGAAATTCACCTTGTCTCGGGTGTGTAATGTGTGAGTGTGTGGGGAAGTGGAGCATGAAATACCAGCCCTTCCTGAATCGTCTGAGGTCAGTTCTCAGAAATTAGGTGTTGGAAAAAAAAAAAAAGAAGAAATTAGGTGGTGATTTTTCAGCTGTTACCACCCTTGGCTTTGTGAGTAGCACCTAGAGGTTTTGAGGGCTTCTGGGAGAGAGGTATCATCCTGTGCTGGAAAGATTGGGGACACGTTGACAAGCAGGAAATAGATACATTTTTTAGCTTCTTTCCAACTAAATGCAGGTATTCTGACCTTTAAAAGCAATTTTATTTCACTGATACTGTGACCCCTCTACCGAGTACCAGATTCTGAGTTTTCAAAGATAAGTGAAATTCCACCCCCATCCTCAGGAGCTGATAGTTGTCGAACAGGACTTGCTGGGCCTAATTCCCTCAGTGTCCAGCTCTGTGTTTCTAGTCAGCCTTTGAGGCAGGCAGGTGGGATGCTGGGGCGGCTGCTGGAGGGTGGGCAGGAGTCGGCCCCTGCCCTTCTGACTGGCGACCACAGGAAGGTCGGGCGCTGTGCGCCTCAGGGAGCGCTGAGCTAGTTAGTGGTGGGATGGCAGCTCCGAATGTGCCTCGGCTCCTCCGGACACAAGGACAGGCTCAGGCTGCCTAGAGATGCAGCCACGCGCTGTTCCCTGGGGGGCTGAAAACATGGCATGTTGGCTGCTCTTCAGAACACTAGCGGCAGAAGGTGGGACAGTTTGAGGCTGTGGAATGTCTTTAGGGAACTGTGATTACTTAACTTTCTTCAGACCAGGAGATTTGGCAGTAGCTAAGCGTAGGGTAGAGAGAAATATGTAAAAAATGCTCAGACCAACTAGTGTCAAAGTTCTTCCTGAGACTCCCATGCTAAGCCAGTGTCCCCTTTCCCATGCCAGGTTCCCGCTGCTCTGCCGGGTCCTCTTTCCCGTGCTGAGGCGCCAAGCAGCTTGCAGGGGTTGTCCCCTTGCCCCTGAATAACCCGTGCTGCTAAGGCTTCCTGATGCCCTTTAGTGACTGATTTTTTCCTTCAGTCGTGCTTTTGATATTCGTTTTAGCCTGATGTCACTTGTGTAAAATCACTGTAGGGTAGGGTCAGTGCAATTTTCCAGACCCACGTTCTCAGGGTTCGCTCTGGCCCCATGCACATTTTACTTCCCTGGGAACTTAATTCTAACCTGGGTCCTGTGGCAGCTCTTTCCTTAGTACAGCTGCTCCGCACAGAGAAGACAGAGAAGGGCGGAGAGAGGCTCTGAGCACCAGCTCGCGTCAGGCATCCATGTGCCTTTGGAGTCTCATCCACCAGACCTGCACTCAGTCTGTGCTCTGTCCTTCATTAACTGGGGCTTTGGCAAATGACTTACGCGCTCTAAGTTTCACGTGCTCTATCTGTGAAATGGCGATGGTGTCCACAAAATAGTTGTAATACTACCAACCATGTAGTGAATACTTGACATTCACTCACTTAGTTCTCATATGTTTCTAGAAAGGAAGTGGTAGTCCAATTGTCACTTTTCAGATGAGGAAGTTGAGGCACAGATAGGTTAAGTAACTGCCAGATTAGTGGAACCGGTAAATGGCAGAGCTGGAATTCTGAACAGGGGCAGTCTAACGCTAGACCCCGTGTCCTTAACCGCTGGACTGGACTGGCGTCTCACAGATTATTAACAAGGATTAACTGAAATAAACATGAAAGCACCGTGTAGTTTGAGACCGCAGGCATTCGGTATGTAGAGCTCTTTCCACCAGAGCAGAGAAACCTCCTTCCCTCTGGGCATGTGGAAGATGCAACGCTCCTTTGGGGCAAGGCAGTGAGAGAGGGTCCTCCTGCCCATCCGGGGTTTACACGGTGGCAGGGATTCTTCCAAACGAGTTCTGTCAGAATGGGTTTGTTGGCAAGTCTCGTCCCTACAATCCCAAAGTTGCCTGACAGGCCCCGAAAGGAAAACACAGGAGCTGAAACTGGGTGGCCAGAGGGAGGGACTCCCTCCCAGGGAGCTGGGCATTCAAGAATCAGTTTTCTGGTTTGGCTTCAAAAGGAGTCTGGCGATTTATTTCCTGATGTTATACCCATGGGTCAGGACTCCCAGAGAGTGGCCTGTGGAGCCCAGTGGAGTTGCTGCCTAGGTTGTCACAGGGTGAAAGGTTAATGCCACACAGCTGAGAATACCCTGCAGGGGCCTGGGGAAGCCCAGTGCGGGCCTCACCAGAGGGGAGAACATGCTTCTGCACCTACTGCCTGTGTACCTTGGCTCTCTGCCTGGCCCTGGCACGGCCCAGCTGTGAGTGAGCAGTTCGGGCACAGCGGCTGGCGCGAGGCCTGGTTTGCGGCCTGAGGCTTTGGATTCCCATCACAGCTCTGTGGCTTTTTAGTTGTGTGACTGTGACCATTTATCCATCTTCTCTGAGACTCTGTTTTCTCATTTGTGAGAATATTGTGAGGATCAGATGAAATAACACACATGAAGCACCTAAACAGCAGCTTATGTTCCACGGTGCTTAGTGCGTGTTCTCCATTATGAGTGGATGCAACTGGGGCATATGGAGAAATATAAAATATAGTATCTTGCATTTAAGGAGATTATATATTAGGGAGAGTCGAGGTCAAGGGGAGGTAATCAGACAGGTAAACAGGTTACCTCATGTTAGTGTGCTTTGCATTATTGAACTTCGTAGATTCTGTGTTTTTCACAAATTGAATATTTTTCAGCAAAAAGATTTTGACTTGCTGAAGCTCAGTTGATGGTCCGCATTTGTTAACAAAGTATTTTTAAATTAAGGTACGTCCATTGTTTTTCACACATAATACTGTTGTACGCTTAAGAGATTACAGCGCAATATAGACATAAGTTTACATACACTGCGAGAGCAAAAAGTTCATGTAACTCACTCTACTGTCAGACTCGGTTTATTGCAGTCATGTGGAATCAACCCCTCAACATGTCTTCGTGCGCCCTGAGTCCAGGGCAGGACAGCGGGTGCGGCACGTGGGCGGACAAGCGTGCTGGACGGTGAGAGCTTTGGGAGTTCAGAAGAAGGAGAGCTGTGGGCTAAGCTGGAGGGAAGGTTTCCCAAACCAGTGAACCTTGCAAAGGTGCAAAGGTCAGAGAGGAAGGCACTCCAAGAACTCGGGCCAGATGAGGCCAAGTTTTGTAAATTCAGGGGATGGAGAAGAAAGCACTGAATTAGAACCAGGGGTTGGTGGGGAGACTCGAGGGAGATGAGGTTCAGGAGGTGGGTTGGAGTTAGGTTGTGAGGCCTTCGAATGCCAAGTTTGGAATTATCTGCAGGTTTTTGAGGAGGGAAGTGACACTGGCATTATGACCTTGATGCAGTCAAGGTCCAGTCAACACTTTCAACACTTTTGGACCTTAGATCCCTAAGTAAGGAGTTTGGACCATGTGATTGTATCTATGGTTCTATGATACAAGACTATTATTATTTATTTTTTAATTAGGTAATGTTATATTTCAGCATTATTTAACTTCCAGGTGTGTATCATTGAGAATCACCATGTGTATATACTACATGAAGTCACTGCCAAAATAAGATTGTTTTGATGATACAGTACAGAACTGCCTGGGAGGGGCAAATTGGAGGTAGATCTATTTGTCAGAAGTCAGAGCAGTATCAGGTGTGAAGCTTCTTATTGCCTCTTACAAGAGACTCCAGGTAGGGGAGTTCTTCCCTGTATATTCTAGAACTTTGACATTGTAACTGTATAACAATTTGAGTTGTGCAAGGAAACACCCGCTCCTGGGCTCCTGGAGAAGTGGGGATCCACAGGCTCATCCAGGTGGCTTAAACCCCGTTTTCTTTCTTAGCTGTGGCCAGACTTCTGGGAGCTCCACCCATTCTCTAGACCATGCAAGTCTGTCCTTTGAGGAGCTCCACACGGCACCACACTGCACTGGTGGGCACTCGCACAGGCAGATCTTCGAAATAGTTGAAAATGCCTGCACGACCGACCTTACTGGCTGCCAAGGCCCCCAGGAGCCCCTGCTGCCTCCGGACTTGCCCATTCAGGAGCCCCTTGCTCACCACAGCCTCATTTCCCGCCCTGGTTCCAGCTGTCTGGCCACTTCTGGCCCTGCAGTGCCTCCAGATACCTGCTTTCAAATATGTGCTAAGTCCTGAGCTGAACTCGTCTTACTTCCAAACCTAAATCTTTAAAAAACATTTTATTATTATTATTTATATCTTTTACATTATTGTGTATTCCCTGTAGGTTACCCACCACCGAGTCACCCATGAACCGTCACCATAGTCCCTTGTGCTCTTTTCTCCCCTGTTTTGAGCCCTTATCTTCCCCCTCCCTTGCTGAATGTCTCTCTCTTATTTGGTTCCCCTATATTCCTGCTATAAGTGAAACCATTCGATGTTTTTCTCTTTCCTTCTGGCTTATTTCGCTGAGCATGATCCCTTCTTGCTCCATCCATCCAAACCTAAATATTAAAAAAAATTTTTTTAAGTGACTAGTACCCCACAGTGAAGTATACCTGGCTGCCACCTTAACCCCCCCATTCCCCTCAGCCATTCCCTCAGCTACTCAGTCACTCTTGACAATGCTGCCTCCTAAGTATCTCTAATCTCTCCGGTCCTTTTTCCAACTTTACTCACACTACTAATTCAGGCCACCGTCTCTTCGTTCTCGAGGTCACTGCAACAGTCTTCTTCTGACTGCGTGGTCCATAATGATCTTATAAAACAAAAATCTGGTCATATTTTTTTCCATTTTTAAAATTCTCGAGTCATTCTCTGTTGTTCTCAGGATGCTCTTCAGCATGGCTCTAATTTTTCATGTCATGTTACAAAATCTGAATTACCTCAGTCCTCCCCAGCTTCATCTGGGTCATTCTTGCCTCCCCCTTATACTTTATTCTGTGCAAACACCAAGCTACTTTACCACCTTAAATGCACCTGCTCTCGATTGCATCTGTGCCTTTGTACTTTTTGTCTGCTGAGGACATTCTTGTCATGCCTCTTTATTTTTCTATCAGTTTAGTTTGTCCTTCAGGCCTTGGTTTAGAAATTACTTCTTCTGTAACCATCACCACAATCAATTAAAGAACATTTTCATCCCCCCAACAAGAAACCCCATGCCCATTAGCAGTCATTTCTCATCCCATCATCACCCCATCTCCTCCCTCTATACCCTGAAAACTATTAACCTGCATTTGTCTCTGCGCATTTGCCTATTTTGGATATTTCACATAAATGGAATCACACAGTATGTGGACTTTTGACCCACTTTATTCTCTTTGCACGTTTTTAAGATTCATCCACATCGTATCATGCATCAGAATTTCTTTTTATTGCTAAATAATGTTCCATTGTATGTCCTCCCCCCCTTTTTTGTATCCATTTGTCAGTCGATGGGCATTTGGGCTGTTTCCACTTTTGGCTATTACAAATAATACTGCTAAGGAATGTTTGTGTTCAGTGCTTGTGTGGGCATGTTTTCATTCCTCTTGGGCATACACCTGAGGATGGAGTTCTAGGTCATATGGGAGCTTTAGGATTCTCAAGAACAGAGGTTCTTAAGCTCACGATTACTTGAAGCACTAATAATTCTTGCTCTATAATTTGTTGACCTACTGATAGGTAAGTTTTACAGTTGATCCTTTGACTAATTGACATTACCAAATTTCTCTGTCTAATGCACAATGAATGTGCAAAGTCTAAACTGTGTAGTATAATAAAGTTCTTCTTGGGTTCAAATGGAAATGGGAGAATTTAGTGTCTCTTTCTGCCCATTTTTCACACCCATTTTACCTCACCACAGGACCAACCAGGGCTGGATGATGGAGTTATCCAGGAAAGTTTCAGTGGGGGAGTTAGCCTATTACCTGCTGTGTCATAATTAACTTATTGCTTCCATCTCTGTATTTATAATTAAATTTATTGTTTCTTTATTAAATTTCACCCTTCTTCACACTCCTCTGCTAACATATACACCTACTATTTTCCTGCTTTCCACTTTCTCCTCAAATTCCTGGTAGTTTAGCAAACTGTTCATCAGCCCTTTGTAAGAAAAGACAATAAAGTTATGAGACTCATGTGAGTTATAGGCTTTCTTTTACAAGTAGATTATATCCAGGTAAATATGAACACCTTAAAAGTAGTTCTTCTGGAAGCTGTGCATGTATTCTGATGGTTCTATTGTTACTCAAATTATTTGGTCACTTATGTAGAGTTGCTCTGAAATATCTGAGTCCTAGAAGTCCAGTTTCACTTCTGTGTAATCACACTCAGTATTTTAGGGAGTCAGTATGGGCAAGACTCCTGGTCACAGAGAGCCCGAGCAGTGAGCGGAGATTGGCATGGCTCATGAGACTTTGACCTTTAAACAAAGAACGAATGTGTCTCTCTCCTTAGTGTGTTCCCTCCACTGTTCCATTTCTGCTTTGTCATCCCCTCTGCCACCTTTTTTTTTTTTTTAACAGAAAGAATCACAAATTCCAGGGCTGGGGACATAGCTTTGATAGTCTCAGGGGATATTTGGGGAGAAGAGCTAGGGAGAGGTACTTCAAAAGGCTCCATTTCCTTCTGCTCCTGGGTAGTTAATGTTCTACCAGCACTTCCTGCTCCTGGGAGACCAGGATCATGTTGCAGCCCCATGTTGCTGCTCAGGGCAGAGGGCACTTTGTTCAGAGTTGTTGATCACGAAGACCTGTGTCTGACCTTCCTACTTCATCTTTAGAGTCTGTGACTGTCTGGGATCTTGCATTTTCTCGGTTCTAAGGCACTGTATCTTCAAATTCTGTTCCTCTCTGTCTGTTTGGAGGTGGGGTGGGTGGGAGGAAAGGGTGTCTACTAGTGGGGGAAAAAGAAACCCTGAGGTTTGCAAAGCAAAAATTAATGTACAGCTGGGTTCCCTGCCTGTCATGCGTGCCTCCTCCTCTGCCTCGGCAGTTTCTGAACCCCATATGAGATGATAGCTAATTGCACAAATATGAGTACAGATTTCCCGAAGATGGGGCCATATTTGACAGGCCATATTTGACTACTGTCTTACCTGCTTCTCTCTTTTCTAGAGGTTTTTACTTCTCACAAGTAGGCATGAGGCCACTGGTCTAGAAATTCAGCCTCCATTCACCCTTTAGTAATTGCAGGGTAAGTGATGCAGAGGCTGTTTAATGCTATAGCTGTGAGGGGAGAGGGGCAGAAGCATTGGGACACCTGCCTGGAAGGGACCAGAAAGCGCAAGTGAGTGAACATGCCCGGAACAGAGTGACAGGGGAGGTGGAAACAGGAAACCAAAGAACTCTAGGAACTGGCAGTGCAGGCCATAGGGGAATAGAGGGGCAGACAGAGGCTCTGGTGGGCCTTCCCCAGGTGCCTGAAAGAAGAGTTGTCTGATCACTGCCTTATGGACATGACCTTAGGCCCTAGCCAGGGTTGTAGCGATAAGACATAATGCCTACTTTTCAAGTAAATTGTCTAAGAGAGAAGCTAAGTAACAAACAGAAATTAGATGAGGTTTTCAAATGTGTGGTGGTGTGGGCAGGGATACTGCAACCACCAGTAAGATCTAACATTTTTCCATCACCCACTGTCTACTAACTGCTTTATATATGAATTAACTTATTGATTACTGAAAACAGCCCTGAAAAGTATGTCTTATTACAATTTCTGTTTTATTTTTTAGGTAAAGAACTTGAGATACAGAAGCATTATAAGTAGCTTGCTTGAAGTCTCACTAGGACCTCAGGAGTGGGAGGTCTAGCACCTGGGGACTGTCTGACTCTAGAACTTGTGATCTTCTACTGGCCTCTACTAAATCATGTAAAGAATATATGGAAGTGAAGCTGATTCACATCTGCAGGCCTTTCTCCCTCTTCTCTGCCCCTTTGCCTGGGATCCAGTTTCTTAAAGACTGTGGTCTTGGGGAGACATTTTTTGAGATAACATTAGTTTACAACACTGTGTATGATTTGGAGGAATAAAGTGACACTTCCTCAGATGTATGTTACAAAACCACCCTCACCTTCAAAGCACCCATAGTCCTCTACCCCAGACCATTGGGCTCCCTCCTCTCTTTGTTCCCACCTCCTTTTTCCCTCCCCCTCAAATATGCAGTCATATTTCTGGGACTTGTTTGGTTTAGTTTTGTCAGTTCCTTTCCCCTCCCCCCTCACATTGCATATATGGATAAAATCATCTGGTATTTGTCTTTCTCCTCTGACTTATTTCACTTAGTATAATCCCTCCAGTTCCATCCATGTTGTCACAAATGGCAAGCATATATCTTTCTTTTTTAATAGCTAAGTGGTATTCCCCTGTGTTATATACCGCATCTTCGTAATCCACTGCTCTGTCAATGGGCATTAAATTGTTTCCATTACTTGGCTATTTGTAAATACTGCTGCAATGAACATAGGAGAGCACAAACCCCTTTGAATTAGTGATTTTGTATTCTTCAGGTAGACCCCCACAGTGGGATTGCTAGATCATATGGTAGATCTATTTTTAATACTTTGAGGCATATCCATACTGTTTTCAGTGCGGGCTGGACCAGAGTACATTCACCCCAACAGTGTAAGAGTGCTCCTTTTTCTTTACTTCCTGTCAACATTTGTCATTTCTGGTACTTTTGATATGGGTCATTCTCACTGCAATGAGGTGTTATCTCCTGCGGCTTTGTTTTGTATTTCCTTAATGATAGTGATAGAGAACTTTGTTTTCATGTGCCTGTTGGTCATCTGTATTTCTTCTCTGGAGAAGTGTCTTTTTAGCTCCTCTGCCCATTTTTGACTGGATTCTTTGTTTTCTCTTAGTGGAATTGCGTGCCTTCTTTGTAGTTCTTGTCAGATATGTGATGTGCAAATATTTTCTCCCATTCAGTAGTGTATCTTTTTGTTTGAATGATCATTTCTTTTGCTGTACAGCAGCTTTTTAACTTGATATAGTCCCGTTCATTTATTTTTGCTTTTGTTTTCTTGCCATTAGAGTTAAATCCCCAGAGACATCCCTGAAAACAGTGTTGTGGAGTATTTTGCCTGTGTTTTCTTCTATGTATTTTATGGTCTCTAGTCTTACATCTATGTCTTTAATCCATTTTGAGTTAATGTTTGTGCACGTGACTGTCCAGTTTTCACAACACCATTTATTGAAGGAATCGTCTCCATTATCTACTCTGCCTCCTTTGTCATAGATTAACTGCCGATATAAATGTGGGTTTATTTTGGGAGTCTCTTCTCTGATGCTTCTCCTTAGGCTGGGGCATTCACTCTCCTTGGCGCTTCACTAGCACTTTGTGTATATGTTAACTGCATAGTGTTCTTTTTGCTGGAATATCTCACTCCTTGTGTTAGAAGCTTCTGGAGAGCAAAGACTTCTTTTCTGGGAAATTTCAAATAATTGCCAAAATAAAGTGAATAAAATAGTGAATGCACAGCCACTCCTCACAGTTTCAGCAGTTATCACTTCATGGCCAGTCTTGTTTCATCTGTACTCCCCACCTCAAACCTGGATTATTTTGAAGCAAATGCCAGCTATGAAATCACTTCATCTGTATGTATTTCAGTTGTATTACTAAAATATAAAGGCTCTATAAATATAAATATAATGCATAACTATAGTGCCATTATCACACTAAAAATGAACCTTTCTCAATATCATAAAATATTCATGTTCAAATTTCTGCAGGTATCCCATGAATTTTCCCCGTTCCCCTTGCCTTTCCTTCCCTTCTTTTCTTTATTCTTTTGTTACTCCTCCCCCTTTTTTTACAGTAGAGTTTTTGAAATAAAGATTCCAATAAATTATTTTTTATCTTCATATTCTTTGCAGTACCTGGTTTAGCATTTGATGCATAATAAGTCCTCAAAAAATGCTTGTTGGATGCATGTATCATCAAAAGTCTACACAATGCTCCTGGTTGAATTGAATTTTGGTTGATTTCTTGGGATCACTTTTGGTTTCTGATAACTTAGGGGTTAACTTAGATGTGACCCACTATCAGCTCTGTGATGATTACTGAAGTTTTGAAGACTGAGTGTGTCTGTGACTCAGACATTTTCAGGCTAGAAGGGAGTGGGACCTTGCTTTCTTGTCCATGTTTATTTTTGCTAGTTTCTTTTTAACTCAGTTTGACTTTGGACTATTGCTATTTGAGCTTTCTGTTATTGCCTCAGGCCAGGACCCCTGAAGGGGCTCCTTGAGATAGTGGACAACTTTCAGGTGGTGCTGTGGCAGGCAGAATTCTAAGATGGTACCCCAAGGTTTACCCCTAATTCCTCGACTGTGAATATGATGAGGTATCGTGACTGTGATTTGTTACCTATGTGCAGAAGGGATTATGCAGATGTAATTAGGGTCACTAATCAGTTGCTATTGAGTTTAATAAAAAGATTATCTGAGTGGTCTTAATTTAATCACATAGGCCCTTTATAAGCAGTATTTTTTTTTCCAGCTGGTGTCAGAGGGGGAAATCAGAGAAATTAGAAGTGTAAGGATTTGACATAAGGAGTGGTTTCCACTGCTGAGATGGAGAGCGATCTTGCCTAGGATCTGAGAACAGTTGCTAATAACAGAAAGAGATCCCAGAAGGACAAAGGGAAACTCACTCTTGTAATTTCAATAAACTGAGTTCTGTGAGCTAATAAATGGGTATTGTTTTAAGTTACTAAATTTGCGATAATTTATATTTAAAAATAGAAGATGAGTACAGGTGCTGCTTTATACCTGAGAGAATGAATTAACTGTTGCTTTGCTTATTTTAAAGACTTGAGATAAAATACATTGAAATGCATGTAGGTCTTAAGTATGCAATTTGACTTCCAGTAAATGTATATATATTCTTATCATGACTACCTGAAATGAGATGTAGAACATTTCCATTTGCTCAAAGAGCTTCCTTGTATTATATTTAGTCCTAATAATATGCCTGAAGACAAACACTAAACAGACCTGTTCCCTCTGTTATCTCACAGAAGGGTTACCCGCACTGCGGACCCACACTGGACATCACAAGCAACAGCCCCAGCCCCAGGGAGGGTGAGGCCCTTGTAGAATTAGTGTATGAACCTGAGAATCAGGACACCATCACCTGTAGTTGAGAAGCTTTTCATGGTGGCCAGTTCCTGTGTTTATGAAATCCTTGTTGAGCACCTACTGTGCTGTGAGTCTCAGTGTCAGACCCCTGAGAGATGCAGCAGTGAGAAAGACAGCAGTCCCAACCCCAGTGACCTAGGACAGCAGAAAAGACAAAAATTAAGGCAAAAAAGAATAAATGCCACAAATGAAGATAGAAATCCAGTGGGAAATGGGGCTGCACGTTAGAAAGAGAGGGACATTTTAGATACGGATACTCAGGCCCCACCCACAGGTTCTGATTTAATTGGTATAAAGTGGAACACAGGTATTTTAATTTTTTCAAGTTTCTCAGGTGCTTTTAATGTACAGCTAGGATGGACAACGTCCACTATGATAGGTAGGACTTGAGTCTAAAAGCAGCGGTTCTTACCGAAGAGTGTAAATCAGAATTACCTATGGGACTTTCTCAAGCTGTGGACATCTGTAGACCATCCCTGAAGAAGGGGGCACAGGATGTCAGGAGACATGAGCTTGTGTATTTTGAAAAACTCTCAGAGAAATGAAAGTAGATTTCTACACCAGTGTTGAATGTTGATAGCAGCATTAGTCATAATAATTATAAAGTGGAAAATATACATTGACATGTGAATGGTTAAACAGACTGTAGTAAATCTTAACAATGGACTACTAGTCGGCAATTGAAAAGGCGCAAATTGCTACTAAAACATTGTGGGTTAATCTCCAAAGCATTATGCTGTGCAAAAGAAGCCAGACACAAAGGAACATATGATATCATTCAAATGAAGTTCAGGAATAGCCACTAGTGATTAATGGTGTCTGAATTCAGAAAAAAAGGAACTGGGGACAAGAAAGAGAGAAGGTGCTACAGAAATTTCTGTAGAACCAGACCTGTGGAGACTGATCACTTGCTGTGTGGTGCGTCTGATACACTAGAGTGCGGGGGTGTGATCTGTCCCTGATACAAAGCCTGGGGATCTTTTACTCATGAAATTGTTGCCTGAACTGGGCCCGCTACCCAGTGGCACAGAAGCCAAAAACCACGCCACTAGCTTTTGAGAAGGTGTGATGCAAGGTCACGTGCCAGGAGACAGACGAGGGGCAAAGCTCTCAAATCAGTCTCCCCAAGGATGGGGCTTTGGGCAGTATTTATGGGGTTGAGGAACAAATACAGAAAATGCTAATTGGTAGAGTCTGATTGGTTGCTTTCTGCTAGTCATGGTGTAACTCAAATTTGGGTCCAGAACTGCAACCAAACTGCGTGTGTCCAGCCTCTGATTGTTGTCCCTCTTCTCTGGCTGCTTTTGGTCTGGGCAGTGAGAGGTCACCTCGAGGATGGCGAGCACTCTTCTGGGCCCGGCTCTGAGACACAAGTTGTCAACTTATGAAGATCCCCTTTCCCCCTTGTTTAAAATAGGTAGGGGCATTTTTGTCCCACGGTTGCACGCCCACCCTGCTATTCTGGCAAGATAAGCAGAAATATGAAATGATCGCGAGCACAGCTGCAACATCACCTTCCCCAGAGGGAGACTGCAGATTCCTCAGGCAGGTTGGAGCTGTGGCTGTCGCTCCTAGACCGTTGTATTGCTGGCTGGTGCGCAGTGAAGTTAGCGAAGTCCCGGACTTAGAAATAGGCTGACCCTGACTCCCAGTGAAGAAGTCATTGTCGAAAGTAGTAGCACCTGTGAGGCAGCGTGGTACCTAATTTTTATTATAAATATGGCGTAAATCTTACACATAGACCAGCAATAACCTGAGTCAAGCAAAGTTAAATAACACCGAATAGCACGGATGAGAGAAGTATATACAGTCTGGGTCAGGGTTAGAAAACCCTGAAGGAGGCACCTGAGTACAGAGAGCTCACGATTAACCCTCTTTCCCGGAGGGTTAGGTACAGCATGAGATCAAGGAATCAACACAGAATAGAACCTTTTTCACCAGCCCCAAGGAGATTCCCCTGTGCAGGAGGAGGAGGTGGCGGCTGGGTGGGAAAGACACTGGCCTCTCCTCCCGCCCTCCCTTTGTGTTCTGCTACATTGGGACTCATAGACCCCATGGGAAAAGCATATTTCAGAGGCGTCCAGGAAGCCTGTGACCCAGTTAAAATTCTCCCTTTGTGTTCTGGCACCTTCTCTTTGCCCTAGTATCCTAAGGAACATCAGTTCCAGCGCAGCTTTCTAGGTTCCACATGCCAGTAGCCTGAGTGACACCCTCTGTTCCCACTTCAAACACACCTTAGCAGAGGCCAAGGGATCCTGAGAAAGTGGGTGGGTGGGCAGAGAGCACACGCAGAGGCACAGATGTGGAACAGAATGGTGACTGATGACGGGGCTGAGGTGCTTGGAAGCTGAGCTAGACCCGTTTCTGACCATGAGTGAGGAAAGCTGCTTCTTATTTTTTATTTGTAGCTCCTGGTAAAAAAGCTTTGAGGCGTTTCTGGCCAAGAGGATCTGTGGTGCTGTGGTGACTTCTTTCACCGAAGGTATTCAGACTGGCTTAGGCAGCTAAGTCAAAATAGCCAGTTTTACATAAATAAACAGTTACAAACATTAAAATGGCAGAATATCTCAGGAAAAAAACCCTCAACACCGTAAAGTATGCATTCTTTAACAATCACTTAAATTGTTTGTGAAGGACAGTGCTCAAATTCCTTTCCCAAACCCCCAGCAATTGTCTCTATTAAGAGCCAGCAGCCCCCTGAAGTTGTAACCTTTCCCTCTGTGGGCAGTTCTCTGAGTAAAGCCCACGACGTTACCAAAACACATGTGCTTTTCCCACTAGGAATTGCCTTTGTACCCTGACAAATAGTTTTCCCAGTTGTTTCTAGTTTGGCTAAGCAGCAAGATACCCAGACGCTGTTGCTATGGGTGAACAACACCGGCAGTGGCAAAGGTGGAGAATTTTCCACTTCACGTTTGGTTAGGTATTTGCTTTCCTGTATATGGTGGATTCAGACTGGGTGTTGGAGAGATAGAGCTTTTAGTTTTACTTTTTCTGTCTCTTCTTTTCAGGCACGTGGATGTCAGAATGCTCAAGGTCATGGCAAATTCAGGGTACCCTCAGAGAGGACAGGATCCGTCTGGGGAGGAAGAGTGTGCTCTGAATAGGGGTGCGTGAAACAAGTCTGGGAGGCGCGGGGCAGGAGGTTCTGGCGACTGTCGCCCAGAGTTTGTTTTGCCAGATTTCAGCGAGGAGGGAGGTTGGGTTTCCTGCCCACTCCAGGATGTTCCCATTCATCTGTTGACACTGAAGGGAGGGGCTGCAACCTGGCAGCCTGGAGGTGCCACATTAGGGAGAGGAGGGGCTGGGGAGGAAAGAGGCTTCCTCTCCTTCCCCTGAGAGCAAAGCCATCTCCTCCAGAGTCCGGGATGAGAAACTGGGAACAAATCAGCGGTGCAGTTAGCAGGACCATTGCATTACTTCTTTTTTACTTCTGAATAGACCGTGTCTGTGGCTGTTGGGGATGGGCAGGGTGAAGCTGGTGTCTTAGATCCCTGGACATTGAAGTTCAGAGAAGAATACGCAACTTCGTCCCCCTGAAAGGCAAGAGCAGAGGTCAGTTAAATCAGCGCCCAGGTCGGGCCCTCACCTGGTCTAGTGTGAGTTAGCACCACATCTGTCACCGCTTTGAAACTTTCAGTCTTGAAGAGGGGCTTTTGTTACCCGTTTTCTTTGCTTGTGAATCCTGAGTGATGGTTAGAAGAGGGAGCTTATGGGGTTTGTACAGACATACAATGAGACAGCAGTGAGAATGAACAAGCTACAAATGCATACAACAGTGTGGACTAATCTCACAAAACAATTTTGAATGAAAGAGATGTACATAAGGACATGCTACTTTGTTTTTCATTTACATAAGAGCCCAAACAGGCAAAACTAACAGTGCACTGGAAGTCAGGATGGTGTTTAGTCTTGGGAGGGAAGTGACTGGAGGATTTCTGGGGGTGGGACGACATCTTTCATTTCTTGATTTGGTTACTGCTTACATGGTTATGTTCAACTTGGGAACAGTTCATCCGTTGTTACAAGGTATTTATGACTTAAGCACCTTTTAGTGTATGTGTACTCTATTGAAAGGTTAAGATAAGGAAAAATCTGCAAAATTATTATGAAGTAAAGGAACAAAGACATCCTACCCATTAGAACGGAAATTATCCTGTGACAAAAGCAGGGTCAGATTCAAGGTAGAGGAGGGAGAACGGGCACGTGTCCTATGCTGGCCGTGGTGTTGGCCTTGCATTTGTTACCTCCTTTAACTCCTTCAACTTCTCTTTGAAATAGTCAGGACGCCCATTTTAGAGATGACAGTGTTGGGCATCAAAAATATTAAGTTACTTGACCAGGTCGCAGAGCTACTGAGTCACAGCCAGTGCTGAGTCACGGGGTGGGGACAGCACACCACATTCTTGCTGAGGGAGATTCATGGGCATAATTAGCCAGCACTCCTTTGTTGCTGCTTAAGGAACTTTAACCCAAACTCAATCTGAAATTTTGTACTTCCAGAATAACCCATTCTTCACAGAGGTATTTCCGTGAGGAAGCGAAGCCAGGAAAATGGTTGTGCTTACCTTGTTAGCTAAGTTGTCAGAATGATCTTGACCTGGGGAGGCAAAAGCAGAGTTACCAACCCATGGAGACAGACAGCCTGAGAACTGCAGCGTTCCAAGGCCAGCCAAGAGCTCCAGCTGAAGGAGGCAGTGGCGGTGGGAGGGAGTGGGAGGGCGCCCCCTCAGAGCAGGACAGGAACAGAGCCACTGGAGGCCTCAGTGCACTTCTGATTCCTCCCGGTTCCCAGGCCTTGCTTTTTGCCCAGATGCATTTCCCAGCAGCAGGCTCCAGTGGCAAGAGGCACATCGAGGCCCACAGCACCCAGAGCACCACAAGGCAGGGAAAGTCACCAAAGGAGAGTGCCCACATCCCTAGTAGAGGCAGGAGCGGGAGGAGTGAGGATGAGATATGGCCTGCCTGGCTTAGGTGGAGGGAGCATCTCTCTAGGGCTGTGTCCCAGGGGAATCTTCTGTGGCTAGGAGGGTGTCAGGACCTATGCCAACTGAAGGCTGGGCAATGGAGAGCCCCTCTGAAAACCCAGAGGTGGGGAGTGGAATCCAGTGTCCCTCGTAGGGGAGGGTGTGTGGTGGAGCACACCAGCTCTCGGGGTGAGTGGCTTTACTTACTGTGAGTGGAGGCTGAGAGTTTGTTTTCTGTGAGCTCGCCATGGTCGATTGTCCTAAATAAATATCAAACACTGTGACTGCTGTTCCCAAGCATAGGATCTTTGCCCCTTGAATTGGGAAGGACAACGTCAGCAGATAATTCCTTGGGGGTCCTCAGTGTTCGTTTAGACCGTGGTTGGTACTGCCTTGCCTCTTAGTGCCTCCTTCTTCCATCTGCCCGTGATCCCATCTGGTGTCTACTCCGTGCCTGTGTCCTTAGGTCCATCCTTTATCACTGCCTCTGAACCTGCTTCTACCCACTTCCCCCTTTTTAGGCAGGTGCTATTTTTTTTCTCACTATATTTGTTGCCTAAGAGGGCTTTGCTTATTTCTGCTTTTTCTAGGTTCTCTTGCTATCCTGTCCCTCCGTCCTCCTGTTACTGTGGTTGACAGCACATGACTCACTTTCTCCTGCTCCTTTCATTTCCTCATTTGCTTCTTGGAATCTGGGTTCCCTAATTGGAGGACAGAGGAACATAATTGTATCAGCCCCTCTAAACCAGATGGGGATAGGGATAAGCATGTCCAAGAGACAGCTGGGTACAGGAAGCATGAAGACCCTGGAGGGAGACACCCACAGGAATTAATGCAGAGAGCAGAATTTGAGGAATGAGGAGGAGCAGATCCAGGACCAGAGACAGAGGGGAAGTTTCCTTCCCTCTCCAAGCATGGCAGTTAGCCTTGGGAAAGCAGAATAAGAAGAAAGATCATCATACCCTTGAATCCTCCTGCTATACAGGAAGTACCCCAGGCCTCCTATCAGAGCTACTCCAGCCAGGACTCCGATCACGATGCCGGCGATAGCCCCAGGTGAGAGGCCAGAACTAGACTGAGGGTTTGCTGTTGTGGAAAGAAAAGAGAAGAATGGATGACGGTGATGTCATTTTACAGTGGGGATGCCCTGGCAAACATCTCTGACGAGTAGTCTCTACTTGTTCTACATTTTCTGTGGGGCAAGGTTGCTGTGAGGTGAGCAGCTATTTCCTTGCAGTTTTTTCCCCCTTCTTCTCTCTCACTGCATTTCTAGGTTGGCGATCAGGCTTGCCTCAGTTCCATACTGGCCTTTCTGCATGCATATGTTTTTGAAGGCTTTGAAAATATGAGAAAGTCTGATAACTATTTTGTATAGCTTTGCACCTTTTCATGGTTGCAGTCTTTCTGTGTCGCGAGTGTGGTAGCCATGAATGCGAGCCTCTTAGGTTTGTGTGGTGGAGGCTTAATTGATAGAAGGCCCAGGCTAGTGCGCTCTGAAGCCACTATCTCCTGTGTACAGAAACCACACTTATCACAGAGAAGGAAAGAGAAGAATGAGTGAAGGTGACATTGTTTTACAGTGGGGGTACCCCAGGAAACATCTCTGGCCATGAACTAGTCTCTACTTGTTTCATCAAGGAATACAGAGTCAAGCAGGGAAATGAAAGCAATCAAAGTTCTGCAAGAAACCTTCAGCTTTAGCTTAAACTTCTCCTGATGGGTGGCTCGTAGAACTGTACTGCAAGCTATAACCTCCTTTTCTCTCTCCTTCACAGGGATCATATATGCACTGTGGTCTGAGGACTCTCCCAGACTCTTCCCACTCCTACCCCTCAACTCTCTCACAGGCATTTCCCCCTATAAATATATCTTGTATGTCTAATACCATATATGTTTTTTAAGATTTATTTATTTATACAAACAAACTGGGGTACAGGCCAGAGGCGTGGGGCGGCGAGAGGGTTCACCAGAGACAGAGCGGGGAGAAGAACAGGCAGATCAGAAATACACTGTTGAGGGGAGCAGTGGGCGAGGCAGGAGAGGTCTGCCGCACCATGTGGGATTCTCCCCGGCTGGGCGTCGCGCGCTGCCCACAGCTCCACAGCGCAGTGCTCAACCGCTGCGCCACTAGGGAGGCCCCTCTAATACCATCTTGGGAGAGGAAAACTAACATACTGTGTATCAAACTTTCACTGAATTCCTTTCTGTTTTTTCGCTCCCATAGCTTATCAGTAACAATCCCCCAGTAGGTTGGTTTGTTATACTTCTCTTCCATCCCTAATATATAATATAATACCTTCAGCATGTGGTTCTTCTTCTTTTTTACTTCTGGTGCTCTTACCAGTCAAATAAAGACTGATTACTAATATTAGCTACTGCTACGATTTACTTACTATGTGCCAGACTCTGATAAATATTTTACATGTATGTCATTTGATTCACATAAAAGTCCCATTAGATAGACATTGTTCCATTTTGCAGATGAGTCTTAGAGTGATGGAAAATTTACCCAAAGTTATATGGCTACTGATCTGGGATTTGACTCTAGGGCTGTCTGACTTCATAGAAACTAATGATAATAGTAGTGATAAGAACATCTAACATTTATGGAATATTTCCTCTATGTATGGAATTTTGCTTAGGGTTTAATTGATTACTGCATTAAGTCTCTAAAACAATACCATGAAGCTTATTGTAATTTTCAGTTGAGGAATATGAGGTTCAGAGAAGTGAAGAAATCTTGTGTACAAAACTGTAACATAAATGCTAACATTAAAAAAGAGAAAGATCTCGAATCAACAATGTAACTTTACAACTTAAGACTAAGAAGAAAAGAATAAACTAATTCCAAAGTTGACAGGAGGAATGAAATAATGAAGACTGGAATGAAAATAAAATAGAGTCTAGAAAAAAATGGAGAAAATCAATGAAACTAAAAGTTTGTTCTCCATAAAAGATGAACAAAATTGTCAAACCTTTAATTGGATTGAGTAAAATAAAAAAAAAAGGGAGAAGATCCAAATTACTAAAATCAGAAATGAAAGTGGGGAAATTGTTGTTAATTTTATAAAAATTTACTAATAATTATAAGAATATTAGGAGTCATTGTGTACCAAACAGATTTGATGACCTAGATGAAATGGACAAATTTCTAAAACACAAAACCTACTAAGGTTAATCTTAGGAAATAGAAAAAAATGAACAGACCTGTAAGTAGTAGGGAAATTAACTCAGTAAGAGCAGTAAACAAAATTCAACACCCTTTCACGATAAAAATACTAAAAACAGGGCCTCCCTGGTGGAGCAGCCGTTAAGCGCTGCACTGTGGAGCTGTCGGCAGCAGCAACGCAAGTTCGACACCCGGCCAGGGAGATTCCCACATGGCGCGGCAAACCTCTCCTGCCTCGCCCACTGCTCCCCTCAGCAGTGTATTTCTGTCAATCTGCCTGTTCTGCTCCCCACTCTCTCTGGTGAACCCTCTTGCTGCCCCATGCCTCTGGCCTGTACCCCAGCTTGTATGCATAAACAAATAAATAAATATTTTTAAAAAATACTAAAAACTAGGAATAGAAGGAAACTATCTCAACATCATAAAGCACATACATGAAAAACATATAGCTCTCATCATACTCAGTGGTGCAAAAAATGGAAGTTTTCCCTGTAAAATCAGGAATGAGACAAGGGTGCCTGCTTTTGCCAATTCTATTCAAACTAGTAATGGAAGTTATAGTCAAAGAAATTAGGCAAGAAATAAAAGGTATCCAAACAGGGACCTCCCTGGTGGCGCAGCGGTTGAGTGCTGCGCTGTGGAGCTGAGGACAGCTCGCGATGCGAGTTCGACGCCCGGTTGGGGAGAATCCCACATGGTGCGGCAGACCTCTCCTGCCTCGCCCACTGCTCCCCTCAGCAGTATATTTCTGATCTGCCTGTTCTGCTCCCCACTCTTTCTCTGGTGAACCCTCTCGCCGCCCCACGCCTCTGGCCTGTACCCCAGTTTGTATGTATAAATAAATAAATCTTTAAAAAAAAAAAGGTATCCAAACAGGAAAAAAGTAAAGTGATCTTATTTTGTAGATAACATGAACTTACATAAAGAAAAGGCTAAAGATTCCGTACACAAAAAAACCTGTTTAGAACTAATAACCAAATTTAGCAAAGTTGGAGGATATTAAATCAACATGCAAAAAATCATTTCTATATTTCTATATGCTAACAATGAACAGTTTGAAAAGGAAATTAAGAAAACAATTCCATTTACAACAGCATCAAAAAGAATAAAAAACTTAGGAATTAACTTAATCAAAGTAGTAAAAGACTTGTACACTGTAAAACTATACAACATTGCTGAAATTAAAGACCTAAGTTAGTGGAAAGACATTCAGGGCTCATGAATTAGATGAGTTAATGTTGCTAAGATGATAATACTATCCAAAATGACCTACAGTTCCTATGCAACCCCTGCCAGAATACCAATGACAATTATTTTTTGCAAAAATAGAACATTCCATTCTAAATTTTTTCCACCCCCCCATCCTAAAATTTATATGAAATTTCAAGAGATCCCAAATATCTGAAACAAACTTGAAAAAAGAGAACAAGTCGGAGAACTCATATTCCTTCCTGATTTCAAAATTTTACTACAAAGCTATAGTAACCAAAGCAGTGTGGTGCTAGCATAAAGACAGCCATATAGACCAATGGGACAGAGTAGAGATCCCAAGATAAATCCCAGCATATATTGTCAAAGTGATTGTGGACAGGGGTGCCAAGACCACTAATTGGGGAAAAGATTGTCTTTTCAACAAATGGTGCTGGGAAAAATGAATATCTTGCAAAAGAATGAGGTTGAACCCTTACCTAACACATATACAAAAAATTATCTCAAAAATGGAGCAAATACCTAGATTTAAGGACTAAAATTATAAAACTCTTAGAAGAAAACACAGGGTGAAAGTTCCATGATTTCAAACTTGGCAATGATTTCTTGGACATAAAACCCAAAGCATAAGCGACAAAAGGAAAAACAGGTAAATGGACTTCATCAGAATTAAAAAACCTTTGTGCATCACAGGACACTATCAACAAAGTGAAAAGACAATCCATGGCGTAGGAGGAAATATTTGCAAATCATGTTTGATAAGGGATTAATATCCAGAATATGCAGAGGACTACAACCCAATAACAACAAAAACCCAATTAAGACCTTGTACAAATTTGTACGAGTTTCTCCAAGGAAGATACGCAAGTGGCCAAGAGGCACATGAAAATATGCTCGACATCTCGAGTCATTAGGGAAATTCAAATCAAACCCACAATGATACATCACCTCATACCTATTAGAATGCTAATTATAAAAGAAACAGAGAGAAAAACTATGTGTTGGTAAGGATGTGTAGAATTGGAACTTCCGTGCAATTTCTGTGCTTGTGGGCATGTAAAATGTGCAGTCATTGTGGAAAATGGTGGCAATTCATAAAAAATTGAACAAAGAGTTACCATTTGATTAGGCAATTCCACTTCAGGGTATATGCCCCAAAGAATTGAGAACTGGGGCTTAAACAAATATTTGCACACCCATGTTCACAGCAGCATTAGTTATAACAGTTAAAATGTGGAAACAACCCAGAAGTTCACGAACAGGTGAATAATAAACAAAATGTGAAATGTGCGTACAAGGGAATATTATTCAGCCTTAAAAAGGTGTGACTCTGATGCATGCCGCGCCATGGATGAACCTTGAACGCTCTTCTAAGGGAAATAAGCCAGACACAAGAGGAAAGAATATATGACTTCACTTATACCGGGTGCCTACGGTAGTCACATACATAGAGACAGAGGGTAGAACAGTGATTACTAGGGGTTGAGGTGGGAAGCTGGGAGTTGATGTGCAGAGTTTTAGTTCAGTAAGATGAAAAAGGCCTGGAAATGGATAGTAGTATGATTGCACAATATATGAATGCACTTAAAGGCTCTGCATTGTGTACTTAAAAATAGGTGAAGTGGCAAATCTGACCTATATGTTACAACAGAAAGAGAGGACCCTGTGCAAAGTCGCACAGTAAATACCATAGTCAGTATAAGAAACTAAGTATTTTTGAAAAAATGCTCAACATCACTTATAATCAAGGAAATGCAAATCAAAACCACTATGAGATACCACCTCACACCTGTGAGGATGGCACACATTAAAAATGCAGGCAACAACAAATGCTGGAAAGGATGTGGAGAAAAAGGAGCTCTTCTGCACTGCTGGTGGGAATGTGAACTGGTCCAACCACTATGGAAAGCTGTGTGGCGATTCCTCGGACTGCTAAACATGGAGCTTCCATACGACCCAGCAATCCCACTTTTGGGAATTTACCCAAAGGACACAAAAACACTAATCTGAAAGGATACATGCACCCGTATGTTCATTGCGGCACTGTTCACAATAGCAAAGGTATGGAAGCAACCCAGATGTCCAAAAATAGATGATTGGATCCAGAAGATGTGGTACATATACACA
>PVIJ01007694.1:0-80375 GCA_004024925.1 Scalopus aquaticus
TATAACAGGACTATAGGGAGGCTGGGTGGGAGAGAGACACTCAGCGGTGGGGGGGGTGGGGGGAGGGGAGGATAAGGGCACAAAATGGAAGAGAGGAGAATACAGGGGACCATGGAGATGGATCACGGGTGAATTGGTGGTGGGCTGCCCAAGGGGAATACAAAATGTAAAAGACATAAATAACAATAAAAAAATAAAATAAAATTATCATTAAGACTAAAAAAAAAAAAAACTGGATCTTGGACATCTGAGTCAGTTAGGCAACTTTTTTTTTTTCCTCGATTGGTTAAGTCCCAAATTTATAGGTGTATATATGTTCCACCTAACAGAAGAGTCATGTGCACTGCAGGTAGAGTGACTTTAGCAGGTGCTCAGGTTTTATGCTGTATTCCACCCTATGCTGCTGTTATGCTGCTTTTCTTTCAGGAATGTCAAAACTTGAACAGTTATTTATTTTGTCATTGTGCCCTACTTTCTGATTGAGGCTAAACTTGGATTTCTCTGGAGTGGCATTTAATGGTACATCATACTGCATTTTAATGTATAATTAGTAGTGTTTTACATGATTATTTTCTAAAAGATTTTTGTTTGTGTAAATTGACTTTCAGAGAGTTTCATTATGCTTTCCCGCACACAAAATGGACCTTTCAGTTTCCTGATCTCTCTTTCTATAATGGGGCAGGTATTGGTAGTAGGAAGAGAAAAGTGCTATCACTGGATATTTTGTCTTTTGAGGAATTTATCATATCTTCTTCCTGCCAATCAGATTTCTGTTGACTGAAGAGTTAATCTCTGAGTGTTATCTGTACTTTTAAATGTTAATAGTGTTCTGGCAAGATCTAGCCTGATGTAAAATAAGATTTCTTTTTTACCATGGATTCCTACTTGCATTATGTCGTTAAGCTAGACAAAGAAATATTTTTGATATGAGGAAAATACTGTCAAATAGGTATTTGTATAGCTATGTTTTAAGAACACTAGCTCTGGCATGTAAAATTCTGTTAGCAAAGCATACATGTACATGTGTTATTTGAGAATTTTAATGTTGTGTTCCTTTATAAATGTGTTTTTTGTTTCCATTTAGATCTTGAATACCTGATGCATGCAAAACAACAGCTAGTAACCACAGCTAAACGTTGGGATTCTTCTTCTAAGACTATTATAGATTTTGAACCTAATGAAACTACTGATTTGGAGAAGAGCCTTCTTATCAGATACCAAATTCCTCTCTCTGCTGACCAGCTATTTACCCAGTCTGTTTTAGACAAATCATTGACCAAGAGCAACTATCAGTCACGGTTGCATGACCTTCTTTATATTGAGGAGATAGCCCAGTATAAAGAAGTGAGCAAGTAAGTTATTTTAGAAACACTTGTTTTCATAATCTCTCCTAGAGATGGTATGTTTTACTTTTAAAATAGGGGTGTACCTAAGTGAAGACAGGCGGAAAAATGGTTGTTATTTCATAGCTGTCTATGTGCCTCTTAAGGCAAGAGCGTGTTTTTCTCATTTTGGTATCCCCAGTGTCTAGTCCGTAGTTTATTTCCACAAGACTGTCATGTGCTGCAAGTAGAAACATGTGCTTCTTGCTTTTCAGGAAGTTTCTGTTAGTAGCAGTACAAGCACTCAGTGAATATTTGCTGAATAAATGTGTGAAAACTGAAAGAGACCACATATTTTGAAATGTAATTTTAAGAATGAAATGATTTAAACCACCAGGAACATTTTTTGATAATAAAATATCTTGGACCTCCCTGGTGGTGCAGCGATTAAGCGCTGCGCTGTGGAGCTGTAGGCAGCCGCCGTGCGAGTTTGAGGCCACTGGGGAGATTCCCACATGGCGCGGCAGCCCTCTCCTGCCTCGCCCGCTGCTCCCCTCAGCAGTGCATTTCCGTCGATCTGCCTGTTCTGCTCCCCACTCTGTCTCTGGTGAACCCTTTCGCCGCCCCATGCCTCTGGCCTGTACCCTAGCTTGTATGCATAAAAAATAAATCTTTAAAAAATCATAATAATAAATACCTTATAGCGTTTATAAATGCTTTACTATAGTTTACATTTTATCCATATGCCACAGGTTAAGGCTAAGTATATAAATCAAAGGTTTATTTCAGTCATTGTAAGGAAAGTAATCTTAGAAATGAAGGTTTGAGTGAATGAAGATACTAACAAAATAATTGTTACATTTGGTAGGAGTGTTCTTTTTTTTAATATAAAATTGAAACAATTTTATCTAAAGTCATTATGGGATATGAAAACATTTGTCTAAGTAGCTTTCTCTTGAAATATAGCCTAACCAATGTATTTTTCTTTTCCACGTTGCCTTATTGGCACTTACCATTAATATTATTAGTACATACTGAATGCTCATTAAAAATGATATATTCAAAAAGGGAAAAGTGAAACTTAAACATATTTCATGTTACTCTATTAGTTTATAGATTAATATAGAATCTAACTTTTGGAAAGTGCCTGATTTCAAATTAAATTCATGTAAAAAAAAAGTCAGAGTGTGATGTATTTTTTGTTATTCTAAGACTATTTTTAAAAGATTTATTTTTATTTATTTATGCATATAAGAACTGGGGTGTAGGCCAGAGGTACAAGGGGTGAGTGGATTCACCATAGATAGAGTAGGAGCAGAACTGGCAGACTGACTGAAATACACTGCTGAGGGGAGCAGTGAGTAAGATAGGAGTGGTCTGCTATGCCATGTGGGTCGGCTCCCTGCTGGGGATCGAACTCATGCAGTAGTGGCTGCTGATAGTTTGATAGTGCTGAGATTTTAACCCCTGTGCCACCAGGGAGGCCCTACTCTAAGACTTTAAATCATGGTCTGTTGGTAGTCTTTTAAAAAGATTTTTATCAACTGTTTCTACAGATTGTTCTATTGAATTTGTCAGTTACTAACTAACAGGGACAGTGGCTTGCGTAGTGGATGTTATTCACATTAATATGCAAGTATATGACTTACATTATAGTAGACTCCTTTTCCTTAGGAAAGAATACTATGATAAATTATAAACATTGGAATAAAACAATCTAAAAACTTATTAGAATCTTAAAGATTTTTTTGGATTACATAGAAAATCAGACAAAAATTTTATATATTTCTTTAATAATTTATTAAAATTTATAGATCATTCCTTTTACAGTACCTTAGAAATTATAACAAAAGACCTATATGCTTAAGGATTATTAATCTTTTAAAAATAATTTAAATATTTAAAAAATAATCTTTTAAAAATGAAAGTTGTCCGAATGGAAGAAAGAATAAATGCTACAAATTGTGGAGGTCAGATTCTGTCAAGAAGGTAAGTGGATGAAAGTTCACTCTGAAGCATCTTGCAAAATCTTCTGAAATAAGAGACTCTTGAGAAGACCTGCAACATGAAATGAGCACTACTGGCAAACTATGTTGGTAGATATTTCAGTGGGCTGTTTGGCAGTTTGTGTTAAGGATCTTTAGAAACTTTGAGCCTTATGATATAGTCATTGTACTTAGGATGAATCATCCTGAAGTAGTAGTGGATGCCTGTACACAGACATCAAAGAGTGATGAAGAGTAAGTCAAGTAAATTAAGTTAGTATTGTGATCAAATATAGAACTGTTGAAATTACTTCCTTGAAGAATTTTTAATACCGTGAAGGTGCTCATGGTAAAACATTAAGGGGATAATAGTTATGAAACCTTAACCATTGCAATTCTAATTTGTGTATAGGTATATATATATGTATTTGTATATAAAAATAATAGAGTTAAAGCAAATGTTCTGGTTGTTAGAATTCAGGTGATTTTTATGTATCGTTTTCTCTATTTTTGAAGTGTTCTACAATGACCACTTAAAAGCAAAATGTTCTGGTTGTTAGAATTCAGAGGATTTTTATGTGTAGTTTTCTCTATTTTTGAAGTGTTCTACAATGACTACTTAACGTAATAAGAAAGAGCAAACAAAGAAACAGAAAGGAAATTAGCATATTGCCAATTGCAGCATTTGATGATCGTGATATAAAATTATCCTTAGATATGAAAAGGAAGGTTGTGGTAAGAAATAGTAAGAGAAGTACATGGTCTTTTAATCTTTACAATTAGATTATAGTTACTTACTCAAATAAGGATATTTACAAATTGTCATAAATTTCATGTTCACTTTGGATGTGTTATATATATTGACTACACAAGAGTTTTGAAGGATCTTAAAGATAGAAATGAGGATTTATTGCTACATGTCTAACAGATAACAAATATTGTGTCAGAGAATTCTGGTAATTTTCCAGTGATAATCTCCCCCAGAGGTAACCCTGCGTGTGAAGGCTGGCAAATTGTATTTATAAACTTGGCAGGCTTATAAAATGTAGTGGAATATAGTATAGAATGGGTGCACATGCCAAAAAGAAAATCCTGCTAGTTATCAGAGGGAGTTCTCAGAGGGGCATGTATGTGCAGGTGAAAGAGGGACTAACAGCAAATGCATGTTATAAGGATTTTCATAAGCCTTTGACAGTTTTATATGTTGCTCTAAAAGGTTTTTTTTCATTTTTCACTCTCTACATGTAATATTTTTATGCATTTTAATGCTGCCTTAAATTTGACTCACTTTTGATTTTTAATTCTTTAGGTACAAAGAACCTAAGGTATATTTAAAAAAATGAGTCTGAAGGAGATGTGCATGTAGCTATTAAACATGCTTCTAGCAGAGAAATCAGGATACTTTTCCTGTAAAGGGCCAGTGAGTACATATTTCAGGCTTTGCGGACTATGCACAGTCTCTGTCAGATAACTTTTAAAAATATTTTGTTCTTATAAAAACCTCTTGGTCGAGGGGTATACAGAAACAGGCCAGAGGTTGGATTTGTCCCCTGCGGGCCATACTCTTGTGTGTCTGTCTGATTAGGTCATTTTACTTGTCTGTTCAGTCAATACCAGCCGCCAAAGCAAACTGAAGTCACCACTAGAATTGTGAGGATTGTTTTGTTGTGGATTGAGACCCCTTTAAAAGCCAGAAGACAATGTTATGGGTGATGAACTGGTCCCTCTAAAAACTTGAATGAGCAGTAACAGTAGGCTTTGTAGGAAGTGAAATGTGCCTTGAGACCTGGTAATCAAACCTACTACACTATTGGTAGGATGTACCAGAGAAGGTCTTGGTCATTTGTGAACTCTTGACAGTGTAAGCAGAATAGTGCTAATCACAAAAGTAGATTCAAGGGTTTCTTACATTTCGATTGTAAGGACTGGACTGTACCTTTTACATGGTCACTTTAGCATTCCTTCCTCAAAAGTAGACTAAATGAAGCCTCTCAAGATTAGACAAAATATATTTTGGTTTGCAGTCCGTATTAGTAATCAATTGTTTTTAAGAGAAAAATGGTCTTTAAGAGCAGTCGAGAAATTGAGACTTCTTACTTAATTTCTAGTGTGATAGTGGAGAGATGGTCAGGATCATACTGTATTTCATTTAAGCTTTAGAAAATGCTTAAGAGATTAAAAAAAAAATCCTCTTTAGCTGTGCCGATAGGCATTCAATCATCATCCTGCCTTGAAATGTTTGGTTCTAAAATGCACATTTTGAAAAGAAATCGACTTGACTGAAACCCTGGTACCTGTTGAGCTGTGTGGTGGCACGCCTGGTCTCGTGGTTGACTTCTTGGTGCTCACTGCTGGCTGGCACGACAGGCTGAGACGTGGAGGCAGTTTTACCCTGACCGTGGGCCAGGCCTCACTTGGTCACACCTTCGTTTTGTTGCTCTGTCTCAAAAAACTATTTATTGGCTTACTTGCTCTGTGGATTTTGTTGTCATTCATTTAGTCAGAAATTGCATGAAATGGAATTTTCTAGACAGCTCTGAAATTTTCTTAAAAGTTACACTCCAGGGATACAGCTACTGCTAAGATTGACAGAACTGTGGTTTTATCGAGTATGGTTTTAAATTGGTTGAAAAACCAATAGTAGCATTGGTTGCTACTATTCTGCCATTCTCAAAAACTTTCAGGTTGATTTCAGATTGTGGCATGTAATCATGGAAAGATTGTTTTTTGTTTCTCTAAGAAATATCTAACTCGAAGATGAGATTTATACTTTAGATTTTTCTGAGTTACTAAATCTCAGAAATTCATATTTTAAATGCCTAAGAAAGCTTACTTTTAGTAAGCTTTTAGTTTTAATTGGTTAATCTTTTAGAAAAATCAAATATTAGTAGCTGTAACTTCTAGAAAGTCTGTATCTTGAACATGTGATGAAGCTGTATTTCTTGGTTCTTTTATTTTCTAGTGTCTTTACTTCAAGAATTTTGTGGCAAGATACAACTATATGTCCAAAAGTGGGTTCTCTTATTGCTTTAAAACTGTAGAATTTTCATGCCTGCTACATTGTAATCAAGTCTTTTGAGATAGCAGATTCTAAAGTAGGTGTAATAGTAAAACTTTAATGTATTTTCCACATTAATTGATAAAATATTACATGAATTCAAGACTCTCTTAGGGGGTAATATAAAGTAGTTGAAATGGAAATATGCTATTTGGGAAAAATTAGATTACAGCAAAAATGTAAAATTATCATTTTACATTTACATTATCAACTTACTGAGCATTCTGTTAAGTTCTAGGCTAGTGACTGCTGATTCTAAGGCAAACTAGTGGTGTTTTCTTATTCCCCCAAAGTTTGTAAACAGCGGGGAGACGGACCCATAACTACAGTGTGTGATTCACACACAGTGTGATTAGCTGCTTTAGAGGAAGGTACAAGGGCCCCACAGGAGCGGCACCTGCTCCTCATGAGTGGAGAGGAGGAGAGTCAAGAAGGGGGATCAAGATGGCACTGAAGCTGAATTTTGAAAAACAGGTAAAAATTTCAGGTGCAGAAAAAGGACAAAGGTATTTACTTAGGGGAAACAGGATATGAGAGTAAGAGCAGGAATTTCAGGGGATGCTATAAGTTGGTCATTGGAGTGGAGGGCACGCGTGTAGGGGGCCAGAGTGGTGAGAGCTGTTTAAACTTTACCCTCAGAGCCATAGGAAGCTACTTACCATCACTGCATTTTTACAAAGATCCTCTTGATGGTGGTTTGCATAACAGATTTGAAAAAAGCAGCCATGTTAGGAATTTGTTGAGATGCAGATCAACTAGGAGAAAGGGGAACTTAACAGGGCCAGGTGATTATGTGACAGGGGAATGAAGGTCGAGAGAGACAGAGTCAAGGATAAGTTGGTTTCTGGCTTGGACACCTGAGTGGCTGGTAGTGCCATTCCTGAAGTTGTGTAATACCCAGGAGGTTGGTTTTACATGGTATATGGGGAAATCAGATGATGATTCTGTTTTCTTGTGTTGAGCTTGAAGATTATATAATCAAGGTTTCCTTTTGGCACTTGGGTTTATACCCTGAGCTGAGAGGTGTGGGAGAGGGAAATCTCTTTGGTGGGACTTTCCAGAGTAAGAAAAAGGACAGCATATAGCTTTCAGAAGGTGCAATGGCATTTAGATGGAAGATGGAGAAGAAGCTGGGAAGG
Source organism: Scalopus aquaticus (assembly GCA_004024925.1). Classification (NCBI taxonomy): domain Eukaryota; kingdom Metazoa; phylum Chordata; class Mammalia; order Eulipotyphla; family Talpidae; genus Scalopus; species Scalopus aquaticus. The sequence goes on from PVIJ01007694.1 coordinate 7,505, forward strand.
TAGGAAGAAAAGGTAGGAGAGTATGACTTTACAGTCAGTGAAACAGGGAGTTTAAAGAAAGTGTTTGCAAAGTAAAAAAAAAGTCAGGAGACCATCCATCAGCTTTAGCAGCCAAGTGGTCATTTGTGAGTCAAGAATGTGTTGTAAGAAATTTCTTTGTTCTGAGAAAGTTAAGACCCCAAACCTCACTTATATAGATACAGAAAATTTAAAAATTAAACTTCATTTGAGAAACCATGAATAACATACGGTTCCTGTTCTTTTCTAAAGCATGCATTTTATTTAGAAAAAGCAGGAAAACAGATTATGTGTTAACTGGGGAATGTAGTTTTATTTCATTTTCATCTTAAGGCTTATTTTTATAGAATCCTAGTATTACATTCCTATCTTTAAAGATTCAAGATAATTAGATAACATGAAAATCTGTATTTCTTCAAATTTTCATATTCAGATCTAGTGACATGTATAGAGAATGGGTGAAATATGTTATTTTTAATAATTCCACTTGTCACATATATATGTCTAGGCAAATACTGCTGGAATTAATTTGATCCTCATATAAAGTCACACGAAATTTTAACTTTAGTGTATATTTACACATTTGGAGCCTTAAGAGTTCAACTGTTTCAAATGGAGCTTGTAAATTCTTATGACTTGTTACATGCATAAATAACTCTTCAAATGTGTTATTTTCCTTCAGTAATTTTTTTCTGTATAAATATTTCCCTATCCTTATAATTTATTACTTTAAAGTATATAAGTGGACTTTCAGACACTTAATAATGTTTTAATTATATTTGGTTTCCTAATGTCATAAACAATACAAACATTTCCATTAAAGAAGTTTTTAATGCTTTACAAAGGGTGTTTTTCTTTAAGACTTTATAAGCTATTCTTGAGATCATGATGCAAAAGAAAATCTGAAAACAGTTCAGTAGTGTGATTAAAAAGTGTAACCTTTTCTCAAATGGGTAAATGCAGATTTTAAACAATTTAATTCTTTTCATTCACATTTTTTAAATCTTCTATGGAAAAGTTGAAAATATCTCCATTGTTACCACTGTGTTTTCCCTCTCACATTCCCTCTCACGGCGCCATTTCAGAATAGCAAAGGAGATTAGCTATCAGTTAGTTTTACTGTTTCTTTCACTTCCTGTTTCTTGACTGTGTAGATTAATCTGGATTCTCTGAACTTCCTTCACACATGTATTCTCTCTCTTCCTCACATGTATTCACGGAGGCATGAATGAGTGCACCTGCTCTGGTCTCACAAGATAGCCTTAACTTCTGTAGGTGTTTATTCTCTTTTAAAAGGTTTTGTTGTCACCATCTTGGATTAAAGCAGAAACATAGTATAGAACATGCAATTTAATGGCATGGAATTGATAATAAAATTTTCTTTTTTTGTATGCTTTTGACTTTTTTTTGTTTATTCTTCTAGTTTTTGAAGCTAAATATTCAACTCATTTTCTACTTCTGATTTAGGTTCAACCTTAAAGTGCAATTGCAGATTCTAGCAAGCTTCATGCTCACTGGAGTTTCTGGAGGTGCAAAGTATGCCCAGAATGGACAACTTTTTGGTCGTTTTAAACTTACTAAAACACTTTCTGAAGATACTTTGGCTGGACGGCTGGTGATGACCAAAGTCAATGCTGTTTATTTATTGCCAGTCCCTAAAGAGAAGCTAGTGCAGACCCAGGGAGCCAAAGAGAAGGTTTATGAAGCTACTATTGAAGAAAAGACAAAAGAATATATATTTTTAAGGATATCCAGGGAATGCTGTGAAGAACTTAATCTTCGGCCTGATTATGATACACAGGTATGTTTTGAAGGCAGCAACTATGTTGTCTGTTACCTCCTTGTCATCGGACACTCTACATCTGGTTTTGTTTGCCGCCTTCTGTCATAACCAGAGCCTCTGCAATTGGCATGTTACACAGGTGGGTGGAGAATTGGACTTTGATAACAGAGAAAATTTATTCTCTTTCACCTAAGAAACTTGTATTGCTAAAACGTTCTAGTTTTATACAAAGTTGAGTTTTTTGGTTAGATTTTTAAATCAGCAATGGAGGAACAGGTTAAAAGAAACTAAATTATATTCTCAAACAATTCTCATTTCAAATTATGTCTGCTCCTGTGTACTTTGTCTTTCTGGATTTTTAGGTGAACTGTTTGTTCAGTCTGCCATATTAAGCTGGAAAACTTAGCTTTGTTCTTATTAAACAGAACTGATGAATATTATTCAGTCATGGTAAATCTTACCACCTGAAATATGGTATTTCATAGATGCTCTGTTACTGATTTTATCAAGTGTATTCTTTATAGTCATGGTGGAATCAGATAACCTTTATCTAAGAGATTAAGTAATTTGCAAGTGCCTCAGTTTCTTTAGATATAAAATGAGGTTTATGAGAGTATATTTGCATCATTGGTACTATTAAATGAGATAATCCATGTCAAATACTTATTATGGTGTCTGACACTAAATATATAAAGCAAATATTAGCCACATAATTATTATTAGACTAAGATTGGACTTTAAATGAATCTCTAAATTTGGCTCCCCTAAAAGATTGTCTCCACAAGGTATTCTTGAAGTGTTGGTTTGCTTTAATGCTTTTTAAAAAAAATACTTTATTTTGTCTTACAGGTTGAACTTCAGTTTCAATTAAATCGATTACCCCTCTGTGAAATGCATTATGCGCTAGACAGGATCAAGGATAATGGGGTTTTATTTCCAGACATCACTATGACTCCAACCATACCTTGGAGTCCTAACAGGTACAAAAAGAGACATCGTGTTATAGGAAGTTATGTTAATGTTAAATTGAATACCTTTGTCAAATAATTCAGGCATACTTTTATGAGAGAGTTTGCCAGTATGCTTTAAGGACGTTTTGTACTAGCTGAGAAAAGAGAGTAAAAGAACCCTGAGATTGAAACATTTTAGGTTCATCATCTATTTTCTTCACTTTTCCTCAGAGTCTAAATAAGTTCTACTGCTTTTCTCACAGCCGTAATTTGATAGGATGCCAGGCAATTTAGGAATATTTCTCAGTAGAAGTTGAATGGAGGAAATTAGAGCCTTTCTGAAGTGGTTCAAGTAGTTAATTTAAAATAATTTTTGAATATAGAAAGCATTTTTGTAATTTACCAAAACGGAGAAAGTATCATGGAAGATACTACTTCAGAAACTACTTTCAAGTTAACGGTTGTGTAAATATTTTCCACAGAAATTCTGTTTGGCACATGGCTTATATGTAATTAAATATGATACTTGCATTTTGTTTCCAGAATGACAGCAATAATAGCTGCAGTGACTGCAAATGACTTTTTATCCTTTTCAATGGGTTTTATTCTCAGCCCCTGCTTGGGCTCAGCTCACTAATTTTTTTTTTTTTTTTAATCTTAGTGGCTCTCTGTAATAGAAGTTTCTTTCTTTATCACTTATGTCAATCCAATCATGACAGGGTGACCCTATTCCATCTCTGATAGAGGGTCTGGTATCTTGAGGGTGTGGTATCCAAGGTGAACCTGGGTGTTAGCCTGCAGCTGGTTGCTGGGGAGAATGAGCACAGAGGGTAATGTGGGAAATGGCTATGGGCCGCATTGGGGGATACATATCACTTCCCCCCACATCCCATTTCTTCTGGACCTACAAACAGAAAAAAACAAAATATGTCTTAGGACCCCAAACCAAATCATTTCTCACTTGTTTTCACACACCCTTACTGCCCGATCTCTACTCTTCTTTCCATTACCTAAATTCTTGAGCAGGAATACTATTTCTGGTAGTATTTATTCATTCTTCAATCTCTGTTTTCCACGTCTTCACTCTCCGGAAGGCAATCAGTGATCCACTAATCATAGAAGTCCAATGACGTCTCAGTTTTCATTTGATTCAGCTTCTCTACATCCTTCTTTTTCTTTCCTTCTCAAGCCAGTGCTTAATTTAGATCTGGACTGTTTCGACAGCCTTCTAGTCAGTCTTCATCCTGCTGTCTGTGTCTCTGTTCTCTAGTCCAACCCACATTGTTCTTCTATGTGGTAGAAGAGGTAGTTTCTATAATAGTCATTTCACTTCACTGCTTACAAGTCTCTGAAGGCTTCTCCCTTTAGAGGATGTAGTTAAACTCTGAGTAGCCACTACAAAATTATTACGTGGCCTCATTGACCATGCTTTTCAAAACTCTCTTCTCAGACGTGTGTTTTTGTGCTTGACACCCTCCTTTTCCCTTTAAAAAAAATGCCCATACTCTAGCAATTCTGAATTACCTTGAAGTTTGTGTCATTTAACTCCTTATCTTTTAAAAAAAATCCTTAAAATTAAAAAAAACAGTTGTGGTAAAATCTACATAAAACCTATCGTCTTAATCATTTAAAGCGTACAGTTCAGTAATGTTAAGTACACACAATGTTGTCCAGTCAACCTCTGGAACTTTTTCATCTTGTAAAATTAAAACTATATGCTCACTAAATGCCAAGTTACTCCCTTTCTCAAGTTGGTTGTCTTATCTATAAGCATTTTTCTCTGTTTGAAATAATCTTTGCCCAATGTTGATTTATTGAAGATTTATTGAAAATCTTCCTTCCCTAAGAAAGCTCAAGTGCTTTCTCCTTACAGTAACTGAGCTGGATCCTTCCGTTTCATTTTTGTAAGTAGTGCACACAGTGTGCTAGGTTCAGTAAGTTTCATATTTTCAAGTATAGTTTACCCGAATTTCGTCAGTTGTGTACATTTCTTCTTTTCTCATTAGACTCTGAGCTTTTAAAGGAAGACATTACGTCTTATTTATCTTTGACTTTTCAACAGGGCCTTGCACATTATTAACATGCACATTTAAATTAATTAGAATGTCAAATTTAAAGAAGAAAATTAGGGCTTCTAATGTGGCTTCTAAAGTTTTTTCTTTTTTTGTGTGTTGAAGAACTAGGGTCTAGGCCAGAGATGTGAGGGGTGAGAGGATTCACCAGAGACACAGAGTGGGGAGCAGAACAGACAGATCGACGGAAATATACTGCTGAGGGGAACAGCGGGCGAGGCAGGAGACGTCTGCTGCGCCATGTGGGTTAGCTCCCTGGATAGGGATAAAACTCAGGCCTTGGTGATAGTGCTGAGACTTAATCCCTAGGCCGCCAGGGAGGCTCCTAAAGTTTTACATGTTTACATGATATGCTCATTTCTGAAAATTATATTGTACATAATGATATATCCAAGTACACTGACTGCAAGTGTCAAGTGCAAAAGCAAGTAGGAAAATGTCAATAACATAGAAAGACAAATACCATATGGGTTTATCCATCTGCGCTAGCTAAAGAACAAAGAAAACAAAACAAACCAACTTTTAGACTGTAAGAACAAAATAATGACTACTGGAAAGGAGGGAAGGAGGCTGGTAAATTGGGGTCAGTTGTATGTAGTGACAGATGGAAACTAGACTTTCAGTGATGAGGATAAAGCAGTATATATAGATGTTGATATGTAAGTCTGTACACTTGACACCTGTGCAATATTATAAACCAGTATTACTTCGACTAAGAAAAAGAAGACAAAATGGCAAGTAGAAGAAAACTTTCAAGCTGGAAGAGATTCTATAACACTGTAATTGAAATAGTAATTGAAAGTTATGTGTCTCGGGTTATACTGGGAAATCATTAGCCATTTAAAGTCTTTTCTAGAGTAAGGTGGAATACAGATAGATAAATGAAGTTTATTATGCTCAAATTATTTTTGAGCATGTAGTCTATAAATTAATTATAGCAATGAATTAGTTCAGAGAAAAATGCACTTTGAATTAATTTGCTTCAGGAAATAGGATAACTCTTATTCAGAATAAACTCAAAGAGTTTATTCATTTTAAATTATGGAAATCAGAAATGACTCATTGGCATGAATATTGTAAATCTTTTTTCCTTTATTAAGTAGGTACTACAATAAATAAATAACTTGTTTTATTCATTGACTTTCTATAAATGTTTATCATTCATGATCAGAAACTAGAGATGACTGATAATTGATAAAGTTTTTGACCTGTTCTCAAGCATTTATTCACTCTGAAACAATTAATAAGAATGGATTATGTAAATACAGAGTGACATTTTGGAGTTATACCTATAAATTTGTTAACCTCTTATTTGTTTTTATGATTAATATCTATCTGATTCATAAGTTCATTAAGGTCCCCAAATATGAAAAAATTGGAAGGTATTTTAGAAATCTTTTTGTTGGTTAAAGTGTGCACTGACCAGATAAATTCATTTTTCTGAAATTCTCAGAAAATTAATAATAATAAAAGCTCACATTAATTGAGCACTTACGGCTCAATTATTTTTCTAGACAATTTGCATGTGTTATCTCATTTGATCTCTAAAATAATCATTTGGCGCAAGTATTGTTACCTCCATATCAGACATAGAATCATAGCAGTCCGCTGTGGATGTCAGTTTCCTGAGCTATAGCTGTGCTGTATACAAGCAGAGAGAACCCCAGAGGTAGGTGAGCCAGGGTTGGTGCTGGGGCTCAGCAGTGCCATCAAGGGCCAAGGTTCTCCATCTCCTCTGACAGAGCACCTTGGTGTTTCTTCCTGGTGCCTTTCCTTCCCGATTACAAGATGGCTGCTGCAGTCTTACTGATCACGAGCTCCTTCCAGCCAGGTGGGGGAGCAAGGCCGAGAGCATGAGGGCTTTCCTTTACTGAGCCTCTGTTGTTGTTTTAGTGATACAGACGCCCTTCTGAGGGGTTTCTTTCACATCTCATTGACCAAAATTGGGTCTCCAGCAGAGGAGACGGGAAATGGCCTATTACAGCTGTTTAGGCTCAGTAATACAGGAGGGAGAACAAAGATGCTGTGAATAGTTTTGGGGTAACCATTCCAGTGTCAGCCAAATGTTTCAGATCTGGACTTAGCAGTCACCTAAAGCAATTCCTCATTTATAGAGGATGGACCATTGCCAGGTGTAGAGCAGAATTTTGAATCAATAAGCTGGTTAGTGCTGAAGGACTCTTTGGAGTAAAATACTTGAGCTTAAGTAAACGAATTCCAGGAAATCTAGCAACACTGGTCAGTTCTTTTGTTTTTTACTTAATTTTTTTTGAATTTCAGAAAAAATGAGTAACTGCATGTAAGTATGGTCAAAGTTTGTTTTCTCAGATTTTACACTTTTTAGGAGAATCTTATTTGAAATTATCATAGCAGTATTTATAATTTTTTAAAACTGAAATCAGTGTTAGGATTTTCCGTAATTATTAGCTTCTGACTTTATAAGTGTATAACTTCACAGAGAGGGGGGTTTTCCTATATTAATCATGTCCTCTGCCTTCAGGATTATTTTGTAGACACTTTGTAAATTTTCTGAGAGTCTCTTTACACACTCTTCCTATTTTGATTTCACATCCCTATCATTTTTACCATAGTTGTTGCGATATTTAGTGTTTTAATTGTAGTTGTGAGAAAGAATGCTGTTGTACTCTGTTTGGTGTGATCCCTTTCAGCATCTGCTATGCATTTAAATCTATCAAACTTAAGCAAGTCACAGATGGGACCCCAGAGAGCTAGACCTCGTGACCTCCAGTAGCCTTGTGTGCTGCCATGGCAGGTGTCCTCTACCCTGAAAAGTAGGACAGAAGTATATTACTTGTGTGTGTGAGAATATTAGAAAACATTTCCTATTACTTGGCCTTTTAAATAAAGACTGCTCATGGGCCTCCCTGGTGACGCAAAGGGTTAAGCGCAGTGCTGTGGAGCTGTGGGTAGCTGCAGCATGAGTTCAAGTTCGATGCAGGCCCAGGGAGATTCCCATATGGCGCAGCAGACCTCTCCTGCCTCGCCCGCTGCTCCCCTCAGCAGTGTATTTCAGTCCATCTGCCTGTTCTGCTCCCCACTCTGTCTCTGGTGAACCCTCTTGCCACCCTGCACCTCTGGCCTGCACCACAGCTTGTATGCATAAATAAATAAATCTTTGAAAATAAATAAAGACTGCTCTTTTCTGAATAACAGCTGTAAGTTTGATATCTCTTAACCAGGGACATACAGGTTTGGGCTTTTCCCCATGTCTTAAGAGGTCTTTCAGTGGGTTAGGATTTGAAAATCAGTTTCCCTTGTGTATTTTACTTGCTGTGCAGTGAAACTACCACTTCATTATCCCAGAAAAAAAGTTTTCTAGTGCTTTTATGTAACAGGGAAATTATACTTTTGAGACATTGCCATTACTATCTGTAGACTTGGCAGCCACTAGATTAAAAGTATGCGATGTCATTAGGTTCGTTGTTAAAATATTTTTGTCTTGGAATAGGACAATATAACTAATGTTGAATTTTGATCAAAATAACAAAAATATCCTACATCAACACTGTTGCGTCATTTTCTAAAAAGTACTTTTATAATAAACATTTGTTTCTATATGTTATTTCAGTATTTCTGATGGCTCATTGAAATTAGGCTACTCATATGCTATGCTCTGTTTATTAATAAGATGCATGTGTTTAAAATAACTTACATTTTTATTTTCTGTAGACAGTGGGATGAACAGTTGGATCCTCGACTAAATGCAAAACAGAAAGAGGCTGTTCTGGCCATTACAACTCCACTTTCAATACAGCTGCCTCCTGTTCTCATCATTGGACCCTATGGGACTGGAAAAACATTCACTCTAGCTCAGGCCGTCAAGCACATACTCCAGCAGCAGGAGACAAGGTGAGAAGGTGGTATATCTGCTCCGATTTCGTATTAGGACACGGCCTCTGTCCCTGTTGAGAATTTAAAGCAAGGGCCAGCAAGACAGTTCTCATCCAGTTTGTAAAAATGAAAAAGAGAAAGAAAAAGACAAAAACTAACACCCCAAATCACTAAAATTTGAATTTTCTTAAAACATACTGTGTTGTTTTTTTTTAGAAGTTGGCACTAGAGAAAATGATAGCTTTTAAATAGCCATCTAAACTCAGAGTGTGTTAAGGACTAGTGACGTATACTAGAGTCAGAAGAATTGTGTTTAAAAAAAAACAAAACAAAAAAACTTTCTGTGATAGATTTAAAAATAATTTGGGGAACTTATTTTCTTTACATTCTAAAGAGTACTATAATTTCCTAAAGGCATCATTGAATAATATGTTAGAGCTTACTGAGTAGGTTGAGGGAAATGTATAATATTAAGATGGTCACTGCTTTTTTTTGTATTATACTGCTTGAATAGTTTTGTGTTTTATCATTCTTTTTATTTGCACCATTTATTTCAGCAGGATTCTCATTTGCACCCATTCTAATAGTGCTGCTGATCTCTACATAAAGGATTATTTACATCCATATGTAGAAGCAGGCAATCCCCAGGCAAGACCTCTCAGGTATTGTTTAAGGCTTATTATGTATCTGTATCATACTTTATTATTCTTAAGAAAAGGTGTCTGTAAAGATTTTAGTAACTTGGAGAATACCGAAATCTTTAACTGTATATTGGCGTTTGGAAGTTATGCCTTTTGAAGAACCATTTAAAATTAAGGAAAAATTTTACAAACTTTTAACCATTTCTTAAAATATTAAATAAAGAGAAAGACATCCTTTTTTAAGTTTTGTATGTAAAAATGTTGTTACAATCTGAACAGATTTTGATGTGTATCTCTAAAAGCTACTATAATGAAATAATATAAATATGATTAATTTAAATCAAATTCAGTGTAATTAAACTAGCATATTTTGCATGGCAAAATAGTCATGTGTGATAGTTCTTTATTGAAAAAAATTTGACTGTGTTTATGTAGGTAATCCCATAGATACTACATATTAGAAGTATGGCATATTGAAATGATTTTTGCAACAAAATATAGTTGACCAGGATTTTATAACTTTTTACTGTCATTTAAGAGACAAAGAAAATTTTAGTTAAGGAAGAAAGACCCTCTGAATGTTTATGATTATGAAATGTACTTAATACAGGACTGTGGGGGAATAAAAATCCTTTTCTTCAGAGAACAATAAAGAATCATTAAATGGTTGTTTATTATACCATTTGCTTTCATTGTTGTATGAATTAATATTTAGTTTTACCATTTTACAAACTAATATGTCATGTCCTATGTTGATTGAATATGATTATTGTTTATAAATTAATTTCTAACCACGTTTGAATCATAATTCACTAACTTTTTATTTCAAGTTGAGCCCAGGCATGGAAAAAATGAAAGTTTGCTATTTAATTCTCTTCTTATCATAGCCAAAACCATTAATGATTTTATAATTGCCTTAAAAAGAACAAAAGAAACAAAAATGGCACGGCCTGTTAATACAGCTTTTGTGCTATACTGTGTTTTAACTTTGGAAGGTAAATTAGAGCAGAGATAATTATTTTAAGTAGAATTTAACGAAGTATTGCATGTATATAATCACAGTAAATATAAATATGATGTTTATCAGTGGACACATTTGTCAATAACTAGTACTTCAGAATCTAATAATTTTTAACTCATGCTTGAAAATTGAGCAGCTAGTAGCATTTTTGCTCTGAATATTCTTTCTTTAATGAAGACATTTGTTTTGTTTGCTGTATTATTGGTTGAGCCATGTGTTTGTGTTACGTTTGTGTATGTGTGTTATGTAGGAACCACAACCACACAGTCTCAACTTCATAGTGTACTTGGCTTAGAAACGAGGGATAAAGCCCACTCAAATCTTGCTCAGCCTACTACAGGTCACTTGACATTTGGGGCAGTAGAGTTGTTTTCGATAAACTTTGAAATTCACTATTGGGCTAGGATTATATTCAGATTTTGTTGCAAGATTATGTTTGGGAGAGTATGGTCCAACAAACACGTAAAATAAGAAGCTATATTCTAATAGGGCATATGAGTAGATGTAGTGGCCCAAATATAGATACTTGCCTTCTAGCAGAAAAATTTGCCCCCGTCCCCCCAAGTATCTAGAGTGGCAAGATGGAGAAAATATTTAAATACAAATTTTATGCTTTTCATTTAAATTGCATAAAATAAGAAAAGACTGGAGTTCCCCAAATATTTTATGTGACCCTACATCTTCACCATAGTTTTTCTCTTTGAGAAAAGTCTTCATTTGTAAATATATTTCCTAGGAGGATTAATAATTGAATTATTAGGATTCACTAGCACTATCTACTATTACATTAACTAAGATTAATTTATAATTTTCTTAATGATCATCATACGTGAAAGGTGTGGGGATGGAATAGAGGAAATTAGAATGACTTGAGTGCTCTGGGATCTCTCCCAGCTTTATCTGAATTGTCCCAGGATACGGGGGAAAGAACACAAGAGGGCACTAAGTATCCACATACGACCTTGAAGATGTTGGGACTTGGTGGGGTGGGACTGATAAAGTTTGCCTTCTTCACAGTGCAGTCTAGAGTGGACCTTGGTAAATGCCATTAAGTGTGAAAATAGTCAAAAACATTGGTTAACACAGTTAATGTGTCTAAATGTGTATATTTATGGTTGAAATGTATAAAGTTCTGTCAGTTGTCAGAGTGGAGCTCAAACTATTTGGGGATGGAGACTTTTAGAAACCATTTTAGAACACATTTAGCTTTAATTTTTACTTAGAATTAGATTTTTAAAATGGAATAGAGAAGAAAAACAGCCTCTATGTTTGGTTCTGGTGGTCATTAACTATTTCTGGCAAAGTTATCACTTAGTAGATAGAGGTCACAGAGGCTGTGTAGAGGTTTGCATATCCTGCCTTCTGGGCATGTAGGTGTTTGTTGTATAGAGATCTTTAAAGTTCTTTAAAGAAACATTTTCTCCTGGGATCATGTCTGTTTGATTCTGTAGTATCTTAATGATATTTTGGGGGTACTTATTACATATGAATTCATTATATGAATATAATTTCAATGAACTAAAATTATATTTTTACCAGACAGTCTCCTGTTTTAAGAATCATCATTAATTCATTTGGTATAAATGGATAACTTGTTTCTAGAAATACGTAAATTGCTTCTTGGTGTCACTTACACTTGATACTATCTGCCTGAAAGTGTCACTTGTCACCATCAATTCTTCAATTTTGAAAAATGATGTTGGATGTATTTTAAATAGTATAGACACTACTTTAAATGTTGCATAAAATGAAAGTACAGAATTTTTAAAATCATTTTTAAGTTAGCACTAGAATATTACACTTATGCCTAATGCGAAAACTTTGTATTTTTACTAACTTAAACTTAAGTTAGCTTTCCCAAGTATTTGTGAAAACTTAGAACTTCAATTTCTGGGTTTTTTTTTTTTTTTTTGAGGAAGAAGTGGTGCTTGAAGTTAGATTTGAAGAGTAATTTGAAAAACAGCCTTTTCAGCTTTACAATGAAATATCTCTTAATGAAAAATACAGTAAGGCAGAGGAAAAAAATGAACATTATCTGTAATTCCACCAGTTAGAGATTAAAAACTACTATTATTTTTAAGTTTAAGTTTTAGCAATTTACAGTCTTAAATGCAAATACTATAGTTAATGTTAGAGGTAGCACCTCAGATTAAATTATAAAATAAGATTTTTCATATATTTAAAAGTAAATTCTGCTTTGCTGATCTGATTAAACATTTTTTTAAAGATTCATTTTATTTATTTATGTATACAAGAACTGGGGTGTAGGCCAGAGATGCAGCAGGGGTGGGGTGAGGTCGGGGGGTGGTGGTGGTGGTGTGGTGAGATGATTTACCAGAGACAGAGTGGGGAGCAAAACAGGTAGATCTACTGAAATACACTGCTAAGGGGAGTAGCGGGTGAGATAGGAGAGGTCTGCTGGGCCATCTGGGTCAGCTCCCTGGATGGGCATTGAACTCATGCAGCAGTGGCTGCAGCAGATAGCTAGATAGTCCTGGAATTTAATCCCCGCACTACCAGGGAAGCCCTAAGCATTTTTTATTGAAATCTAAAACATGTTTAAGATTGTGCATCTTTTAGAACAATATTGATTTTTTCCACCAAGTTTTTAAGTCTTACAGCAATTTTTTATTGCTTTTATTATAATTTTTATTTAGGGCCACTTAATGAATACTCCTCCCCCCCTTTCATTTTCTTTTCTTTTTTTTTTTTTTTTTGCTTTGCTTAAAGAAAGACAAAATGACCACTTCTAAACATTTCATGGAGGGTCAGAACACATTTTAAAATATCAGGAGATTAGTTTTGTGCACATTAAATTTGAGCTTACATTTGAGAGACATCCTAGAGAAGAGAGATGTCAGGTGAACCATTTGGATGGATAATGCGTGCTGGAGCTCAGCGGGGAGGTCTTGGCTGAAGGGGGAAAAATAATTGAGGCTGTGGGTCTGGGTGCGGTTGTCAGGGGAAAAAACAGTTTGAGGAGAGGTTTGAAGTCTCAGGCTTGAGTAACACTGACCTAGAGAGGTAGAAGGAAGTCGGAAAAAGTTGAGTCTTGGGAGCTAAGGGAGGTTTAGCACAGAACTGGGTGCTGTGAATAAGTCAAGTAACTTGATGAACCTAAAAAATATCCAGATGATCTAGTGACATGGAAGGACTATTTATCATTGTGTGATATTCAAGCATGTTGAATGATTAGAGAAGTGAAAGGTTAATAAATAGAGAGGGACATTTGGATAACACTTTTGGGAGCCTGGGGAAGATTGGACAGTGTTTGGAAGAATAAGAGAATTAAATGAAAGTTCTTTTAAAGTGGGAGAAAACAGAGCACTTTAATTTTAAAAAGCCATTTGTAAATGAGAGGTTAAATCTAAATACGGGCAGTTTTTTCTTCCATAGTGATGCAAATATTTAGATTACTTTCTTTTTAAATTGGTATTTGTTTATAAAAAATTACTGTGTGTAGTTTTATAAAAGGTAGGTTCATAGCAAAGGAATACTGTTTCTTCTTACCAGCCTACTTCCCACCAAATAGCATCCTCAAAGGCAAACTCTTTTGATTCTGTAGAAGTTTCGTGTGGTATTTGCTTCTATTTTTTCTAAACATACCTATATAAACTATATATATGTGTACATAAAACTGGCTATCTGTTGGCTTTCATGATTATGATTTTGTCATTTATTTGCTTCTAGCAAATAGTATGCAGATTTCCTTTCTTGTTCTGTTTCTTCTCCTGGCATTAATATATTTAGCTTTTTTCATTGCTTCATTTTCTTTGAACATGTGACCAGATCTTTATACCCTAAGTGACTGTGTAAAAATACATGTCAAAACAGATTTCTGCTTTGTCAAAGCTCTTACATAATTTATCCGTGTCATTTTTTTTTCTTTCTGGAGACTTGCCCTCTGATTTAACTTATTCCTTTCTGAGTTATTTCTTTGTTTTCTGGTGACCTCTCTTTGCATCATCTTGGTAATTTCTTCTTCTTTGTTGCTGTGTTAAATTCTATTTCTTGGATCTCAGGTATTCCTCTTTCTTGATTTTTTACCTGATTTTGTTGGCACACAACCTTTAGTACATACATATGTTTTGTAGTATTTCCAATCCTATTGAGAATAAATGCAAAAGGTAATTTTTTTTTTAGCTTTTGAATAGCTGAAAATGCCTTTATTCTCAGATTTAATGGATAGGGCTCAGTAACTGTGGAGTTTTTTCTTAATATTTGTTCATCATTAAGTGAGTATTTAGACAGGATCAGATGAGGATTTATTTCATGATAAATTTTATGCATCTCAAGGTGTTTCATTATGAGCCAGAGGTTACTTTTAGAAGAAAATTATCATACAAAGAGTATGATGTAGAGGATGTAATTCTTCTGCCAAGTCTAGCTATTTCAAGCATGTTCGTTTTTTTGGGTACTTTACGCACATAATTTATTTCTGTGACACTGCACCTTTAAAAATTCAGTCTAATGAATAGAAAACATCTTGGTTCTGATTCACTGAGGCACTCAACCCTTTCTTTAATCTTTAATATTCATAGTATTTTTAATTTTAAAAAAATTTAATCCTCTAAAGCTCAAGATCATGTTTGGTTTTGAATGGAATGGAAAAATAAACTCAATTCTAGAGTGAGTTAGAGAATTTAAAAAATATTCGATAAGATTTTTAGTAAAAAAAATGGTCACCAACTTCAAACTTATTTTTTTTGATTTAAGAACATTTAATGTCAATTTTAATAGCAATTTGCAATATTTACTATTACAGTGGAATTCTGATGTCTAAAAAAAGCTGTTTAATGATTACATCAGAGACTAGAAACAATCATTCCTTTAAAAACATTTCTGCTTTGCTTCCAAAAATAAAGGTAGCTGTAGTAAAATGTACAGAGACTGAGAGGCATTAACACAAGAGTTAGAAGACAAGAGCCTAACTTTTAGACTAACTGAAGGTAAGCTAATTAAGCACCCGATTTTGCTCTAACTTTTTGGGGGAAACTCAGTAAAAAGTACCCTTTTATTCCATGTGATCGCTTATTAAATAAAATACTTCTAACAACATTTGCTTTTATATAACAATACACAGTAGATCTTTTTACTTGTTTTGATTGCTTGTATTTAAGTCATGTTATGACCTATTACATTTATACCTAGAATGTTAACGGTTTGAAGTGCTGGTTTTAATTTCGCTTTGTTGTGGGTGAAGTGGGGGGCTTAAGTTTGTTGGTGCCGGGCATTGTGTGCTTCCTCCTTTTTGTATATTACTGAGTCTGATTTCTCCAAGTTTCTGAGAGATGGAATTATACCCATATTAGAAATAAGGGAAATGAAACTTAGAATAAGAGCACAAGTTTGAATTTTGACTATAAACCTTTGGATTTCAGTTTTCTTAACTATAGTTATGAAAATAACAATTAACTGCTAGTCTTCGTAATCTCACTGAATGAGTCGAAACAATCAGAAGAGAAGAGAATGTCCACAATTTCCCTTTAACAAGACTTGCACTTGCCAAATAATTACATCCCATTCCATTTTCAACTTCTCACTCCTTTCTGAGGCCTATGTCTCCCTTGTGAGTGAGCTCTTGTCCCTTTCCGTCTCCAGAGTTTCTCCTGGCCAGCATCCTTTCTCTCTCTACTGGAATACTTCCACCATCATATAAGTATATATAATGACTGCTATTTAAAAAACAAACAAACAAACAAAACTTGTCTCAACTCCATCTGCATTCCTTTCAGCAAAACTGGCTCAGCTTCTCTTCTCTCTCCAGCTCATTCTAATCCTGGCCTCCGCCTTTGTCTTTTCTCTGAAAACAGCACATTGAGGTCACCATCGACATTCTCGTTGCTAAGGCCCATGCTAGTTCCCAATCCTTATTTTATGCTGCCTCTTAGTAGCCTTGGACAGTTGCTTCTGTTTCTCTCTTGAAATACTTTCTTTTAAAAGCTTCGAAAAGCCCCACACTCTCCTGAATTCTTTCTTGTTTCATTGATTCTTCCTTCTCAGTCTTCTTCTCTGTATCCCTCTCATTTTCTCAGTCTTTAAATGTTGGAGTAGACCAGCAGTCATTCTTCCAACTAGTTTCTCTTTTATCTATACTTGTTCTCCTTAGGTCTCATCTAGTCTCCAGGCTTAAATGTCATCTATATTGTACTTTTTTGTTCCAATCATCTCCTTACTCCAAACTTACATCCTTCTGTTTACTGGATCTCTCGACTTGATATCTACTACTGAATGTCTAAAACTCAATTCTCAATCCAAATCCCTTCCACCTTTTCATACTGTACTTCCATTCATCCAGTTTCAAAAGCAAGTAATAATTCTTTCTCTTAAATTCCACATCTAGTTTATCAGTAAATCCTGTCATCATTAGTCAGATCAATAGTGAATCTGATCATTTTCTCATTTTCACTGTTACTACCCTAGTCCAGACTATCATCTTTTCTTGTCCAAGCCCTACAGCAACGTCATAACTGGTTTCCCTGTTTCCGCCCTCTGCCACTGCCTCCCTAACATTCAGGGGTGTGGTGGTGCCAGCTTGTACTAACTTGTTAGTCAATCATGACTTGTTAGTCATGTGTTAGTCAATCTTCATAGGTTCACTTGTAGTGACAACATGTTGGTAGCTTGAAATTGGCCATGGTAGTAGTTGTTATACCACGGAAGTCAGCAATCACTAGTTAGATCCCCAAACCCCCTAACTGTAAACTCTGTCCACGTGATTACCCTGTCAGAACTCTCTGATATCTTTCGGTTCAAAGCATAAATCCAAAGCCTTTATGAAAACTTGTAAGCCATGTGATTTGTCTCTGTGTTGCAGCTTAGTAGACATCCAGTAGATCTTTGCTATGTGGGTGGGTTTGAGATGTAGGTGGGTGGGTAGATGGATGGAAGAGTTGTTCTGTACCATCTTAGTAATCTAGTGCATGAGGCTTACAAATATTTTTCTTTTGTAACTAACAGAGAAGTGCTCTTAAGATTGTCCAAAATTTAAATTTACTTTTGAATTTCTAGAACCTTAGATTGAGATATAGGTAAAAATATATTCCAAAAGTAAATGCAAATGACTTTTAAGTTTCTGTTGTAATTTTTCTCTGGGCAGTGTGACTTCATGTATTTGTTTTTGAAATTATATTGAGATAAAGTTGGCTTACGTCATTGTATGTATCTTTGCAGGTTATGGGTTTAAACTTCTACAAGTGTGTATTTTCACATCATGCTCACTGCGAGTGCCCCAATAATTACATTATGTGTTAAGCATATTTTTAAAGAATATTTTTTAGAAACACTTAATTCCCAAATGGAATGTTTTGAACTTCAGAGCTGATGTTTATGAACCTTGTTTGTGTATTGCTCAGTTGTAAGATTACTCTAAACACTTAGAAATAACTAGGTGTTTATTTTGTGGTACGTGTGCTATTTGCTTGCATTGTTTTTTGGTGGGGATTGTCACAGTAGATGTAGCAATGGTATGCTAAATTCTAATACAGTAGAATAACAGTTACTAGGTTTAGTTTTCAACTTTTACATATTATAGTCTTAAAATAACAATGTCAGTATTTTGATAGTTAGATGTTACTAAGATGTTAATAAGTATAAATAAGAAATATTATCTTCTTTTATAGGGTATATTTCAGAAATCGCTGGGTAAAGACTGTCCACCCAGTCGTGCATCAGTACTGTCTGATCTCAAGCGCACATTCCACCTTTCAGATGCCACAGAAAGAAGATATTCTTAAACACCGAGTGGTTGTTGTTACATTGAATACTTCCCAGTACCTCTGTCAATTGGACCTGGAACCTGGTATGCCAATTCAAGGCACACAGTGGAGTCTCTCTGCACGCCTAGGGATTCCACAGTCAGTTTAGACCAGGGTTGGCAAACTATAGCCTGTGAGCTGTTTTTGTAAATAGAATTTTATTGACTGGAGCACACCCTTGCCCACTTATTTACCTATTAACTATGCATGCTTTTATGCTGTAACAACTGACCTGAGTAGTTGCAGCAGAGGTTATAAGGGCCACAGTGCCTAAATTATCTACTGTTTGACCCTTTATGGAAAAAAGTTGTCAACCTCTAGTTCAGACATTTTAGTGGCTGCTATTCTATTTGTTATTTAATTGATCAGGTGGTATTTACTTACTACTGATCATGTGAAAAATTCAAATTTGACACTTGGGATTATTAACAATTTTTTCCAAGTTTTGGTTTGAAAATATTTTTGTGTTCTATAGCATAAAGACAACAATCACGGTAGGCTTTTTATGACATAGTATTAAGATTATTGTGTGGAAGTATAGGAATCATGTAAAATCAAACTAATATTTTATGAAGTATAGATATAAGGTGACAAGAAATTTTTCCGTATATATGCAGAACTGAACCATGAAAAAGTGGTACCACTTTAAGGTAATTGCTTTGGAAGAATATTCATTTATTACTGCCATATTCTAATGGCTGGCATTGCACAACATGTTTTTGCTCTCTCCTTTTGGAATTGCTTTCAGAGCAGGTGACAAAGTCTTTTGAACATCTGAGTCCCTCAAGGTATAGACTGTTCTCCTCACCCTGTATTCTTGGCACCTGGCCCAGGGTATAGACACCTGGAGGCTCTTGATAAACCTCCGTTTATCTCAAATGAAGGAATGGTGGCCAAACTTTTTTTCTGGAGGGTAGGTTTAATTTTAGAAAAGCATCAAAATCTTTCTGAGACATGTCTGTGAGTTAGGTAGGTGTGCAAACTGAGCAGTACTCATTAGGGGTAAAAAGAAAAAGAGAGACATGCTTCTGCTATAATGAGACTTATTTCTTGTGCATGCAGCTCATAGCTGGCTGGTGAGGGCAGTTACAAAAACAGTTTCAAAAAATGTTTTGAACGGTGGCTGTATCATTGGAATGAGTTATGTTTCCTTCCAAGTGACTTTGAATGGAACAACACTTATTTGAAATGTAAATTTTGGTATGTTTATTTAACAATTAGTCTTACTTTGATTATACTGTGCATATTCACCACCTCATGAACAGTATAGTTTTATGAGAAAAATTAAAGAATGGTTTTGACTTGTAGAAAGTCAGTTATGTGCTTTGTTCTGGGTGTTGTTTTTATTTTATTCATTTAATTCTCATGTCAACCCTGTGGAGAATCATTTTACAGAAGAGAAAACCATAACTCAGGCTACATCAGTTAGATGGATGAATTGAAGTTACTAGCTTAGGAAATAGCTGTAGAAATTTCTTGACTTACCCACTTCCTGATTCAAACCTACCTCTACTTAAAATGTTATCGAATGAAAGCATACTTTGTTCATTAGTCTCAGTTTTTTTTCAATTTGATCCTATGTTTATATAGTCATCTTCCTTAGTGAGTCTTACAGAACAAAAAGCACAAATTATCTTCAACAGGGGAAAAAAAAATGCATGTTTCTTAATTTTGCTTGGGCCACTATTGGTAAATAGACAGCAATTATTGGTAATTGTACTGTCACCCATAGCCATTAATAGCGATGATGATGATTAAGATTTAGAAAAATACCAACCTAAAAGCAAATTGCTTTAGAACATTGTAAGCAGATAGTTTGGAACTTCATGTTCATAGAATTTGGGATGAAAATAGAGGTTAGGTTCTTGGGCAAATGTGTGGGAGGCTGATGAATCCATAATGCCAGCGGACTCCGTATTGTGTCTTTCCTAGGCTAGTAAAAGGAGAGCCCCTTCTTTCTACCTCAGTGAGTTGGCAGTAGGGCACATTAGCGAGGAAGTTTCTGCCTCTTTTCCACTTCTTAGGGGGAGATGGACTTCCCTCCTTCTGTAGAGATTCCCCTGCCCTAGTGCAAGTGGCAGCTGCAACTCAGACATGGGTGCCTCTTGTTAGCAGTGGTTTTCTTTCAGGGGACATTTGATCGTGTGTATTTGTTATCAGGCTGGTGATTTCTTTCCAGGAAGGGCAGAGTTATAATACCTATATAACTTAAATAATCAAATTTGTACTTTTGCTAGTAGATACCCTGTTTTCAAAGTTGGGTTATAACTTTCTCCTTTATGTTAGTTTTTGGATATGATACCTTCATTTTTAACATCTAGTATGTACATTTAGGCTAAAGTTACTTATAAACCACCATTGGTTTTTGGGTATTTTGCCACCTGTATATTGAGAGGGCTTTGGGCTTATCGGTGTCTAGTTGCAAGATCTTCTTTTTGGTGAAAAGCCACTCTTGTATTTTAAAAATCTTTTCTATATATACGGATTCAGCTGTTAGTCTTAGGGCCCTTTACACCAGATGCCATATACGTGTCTATAATTATTGAGTGAAGTTCCTTTTACCTCTGTTTTTAAATGATGATTCAAATTGATGATTTTCTAAATTGAGGAGTAGCAGTAAAGTTTTTTTGTGACTTTTAAGTTAGCACACTAAATCCTTTCCTTAGCAGAAAAAAAAAAAAACACTCCTACCTTTATTGCTGCTGTATTATGCTTTACTATGTTTACACTCTGCTTTGTAGGGTTTTTTACGCACATTCTATTAGATGAAGCTGCTCAAGCCATGGAGTGTGAAACCATTATGCCTCTAGCATTAGCCACTAAAAATACTCGGATTGTTCTGGCTGGTGACCACATGCAGGTAAGCGCCCTCTGAGCCATCATCAGAGTGAAAGGGACTTTAATTGTATGTTGATGTTTAACATTCTGTTTTCTAGAACAGCCTATGAAATTGTGCATGTATTACAGTTTAAGTATTTCAAATATTTCTGTATTAATAGTGAAAAATATTGACATTTCTGAAGGAAAATAACTATTCTACCACTTTTGTCTTCTTTGCTTAGTTTGTATTGAGTATCAACGCTATACTTTTAATGTTTCTTAATTTGAAGTTCTGTTTTCTATATTATGCATATTTGATTCTTTCCTTTAAAAATAATTTAGAATTCCCCAATTTCTGTCCCTAAATTTTATTTTTTATGAAGGATTGATTCTTCTCTATCATAGGAAACAAAGTGCTTTGTCAAAAATAATAGTCAAAAGTCTCAAAGAACATGTCTGATTTTATGTATTTGAATACCTATATGTTTAAAGAGAAACCCATCTTTCTGTTATAATACCTATTTTACAAAGTTATAATTTTAAGTTTTTTTCTTTACTGCCAGTTCATTAAGATTGTGTCCACATAGGTCAGCATATGCGTGTCTGCATAGTGTCATAGTATCGTCACTATTCAGGCAGCCAAGAAAGAGTTGACTGTAGAGGAACAAATTCTGTGTTCATTTCTTTGCTAAAAATTATTTGACTTTGTTCTTTTACCATCAAAGGTATAATCAGGAGAGACTTCTTAGAAAAGGGTTATTTTGCTCATTATTAAAAATAAAATTTTTATTCATAAACTATATCCTGCCAGCTCACCATTTTAAATAATTGCTCCATTTTAATGAATAGCTGATTGATTCCCCCATGATGCTTGGGTTGCATCCCTAAAATTACTGAAATAGTATTTGTCATTATGTCAGAGTAGCCCTTTATTAACCTTTGTGTAGAAACGCTAGGTTAATGTTTATATACTGAATAAAAGATTAGGATTTTCAACATAGTTCTTTATAGCATTCAAATTGTTCTTGGAAAATATTTTTGTTTCTGTTTCTTTAGCATTCAGCCTGTTGAAGTTTAATACATTAGAAGTGTCAGCATGGTGGGTTTTTTTTTTTTATCTAAGTAGGTTGAAAATGCTTTTTGTATATTTAGTTAAATTTTCTCTGTGTGTTTGTCTGTTACAGCTCAGTCCTTTTGTTTACAGCGAGTTTGCCAGGGAGAGAAACCTTCACATTTCATTACTTGATAGACTCTATGAGCATTACCCTGCTGAGTTTCCGTGTAGGATCCTCCTTTGTGAGAACTACCGCTCCCATGAAGCTATCATCAAGTAGGTGTGAACTGCCCGCTCCATGGCGCACTTCCAGTGGTCTGGTGGGAAGGAACTCAAAATGGCACAGTATTCCAGCAGAGTTAGATGGATTCCCTTGTGTTGCAAATTGTGTTTAATTTTATGTCTGTGAAAGACCATTTCAAAAGTCAGAGCTGTAGTTTTTCATAACTTAGGGCCATTCTGGAAACTAGAACTTTGATTTCACTGGCTATGCCATATTTTTCTATGACTAAATATATTTTAGCATAAATGTAAAACTACATGTATAATAAACATATTGACAGACTGCATTATGGTTTGCCTGTATGTGTATATGTGTGTTATACAAGGAATCTATTAAAAGAAAGGGAGGGAAGAAGGCAAACTGAAACTTAGTAGTAAAATTTTTAAAGGTATATACCAAATATAGTATGAATCTGTAAAAATGAAAATACTGTAAGTGACAGCTCAGTAACTAGTCCCAACCTGAACACATACATGCAACTGGGATCCAGATCAAGAAAGAGAATATTACACCCGTTTTTGCTCCTTTCAGTCACAACCCCTACCAAAAACTTAGTTTTTTAAGTTTCATATATTTTAATACTATTGAGACTCTTAAAAAAAATCCAATTAAAAATGGGCATAGGAACTGAATGGAGATATAGGTGGCCATCAGGCATATGAAAAGAGGTTCAACCTCACTAATCAGCAGGGAAATGCAAATCAAAACTACAGTGAAATACCACCTTGCTCCTGTTAGAATGGCCATTGTCAAGAAGACAAGAAGGAAGTGTTGGCAAGGATGGGGAGAAAAGGGAGCCCTTGTGCCCTGGTGGTGGGAATGTAAACTGGTGTAGCCATATGAACAGCAGTCCCGAACTACCATATGATTCAGCAATTCCACTTCTGTGTAATTATCCAAAGCAAATGAAAATATATGACTTTGAAAAAGCACATGCTTCCCTATGTTCATGGCAGCAGCACTTAGCCAAGATAGGGAAGCAACCTAGGTGTCCACTGAGAGATGAATGGGCACACAGGACTGTGAAAAATGTGAACAACAGTGAAAAAGAATGAAATCTTGCCATTTGTGACAACATGGATGAACCTTGAGGGTATTATGCTAAGTGAATACAGCAGACAAAAATATGTCATGTGATTTACTTATATGTGAAATCTGCAAAACTCTCTGTAAAAAACAAAATGAATAGAAAAGCTAAAAAACCTTAAACTAAAATCATAATGACAGAAAATAGATTGGTGATTAACGAGAGGGGAGGCTTCGGGCAGGGGGTGCTCAGCAAGATTCGTGAAGGGGATTAAGAGGTGTAAGCTTCCAGTTACAAAATATCAAGGAGATGTAAGGTGTAGCATGGGGACTATAATCAATAATATGACATTGTAAATGTGAAAGTTGATAAGAAAAGATGTTAAATAGACTACTTACTGTGATGATTATTTCACAATATGTACAAATGTTGAATCAGTATATTGTATACCTAAAGTAAAAAGAAAGTTATATGTTAGTATTCATAAATAAAAAGAAGTGAGTCATATTGTAATAATACTGATTTTGTTAGTCATGTGGAGACCATTTTTAGGTTCTCTGATGACAGTAGGCTAGGTATAAAATAAACTTAGGGTAAATAATGGCTTTTATCTGTGTGTCAAATGCCATTCCTCTTTATTATTGCCAGTCATTGGCTGCAGTCATTGATGAGTCAGCTACTAGGTAATATCTTTATCGGAAAACTCTTTATTTCCCATTTGAAGATTTGAATGTCTTTCAGTTGTTTGCATTATTTCTGTGTTTATGTATTTGTGTTTGCATGGATGTGATCCATGTAAATAAAAACACGAATACATTTCAACCCACAAAATACACTGGCTGGCAAATTCCTCATCAAGCAAGAATCTCACCTAGTATCGAACTGTCATCATTTTTTTCTTTCTCTATTCTCACTTTTTACCTTACTAAATCCATTTAGCAGTGGTACCCCAGGAGCCTACTCTGTTGTTACTGATGGGGTGAATTTTGTAGAAAATCTTGGCCTCAGCGGTATTAGATGTTTGGATTAAAACTAGACATGAGCCTAAAGCAGCGTTACTAGAATTGACTGATAATTTTTTTCTTATGAGTGAAATTAACCTTGATGATAGATTACTCTTTATTTTTGTCTTTTTTTCTGCAGTTACACCTCTGAGCTCTTCTATGAGGGCAAACTCATGGCCAGTGGAAAGCAACCAGCACACAAGGATTTCTACCCACTAACTTTTTTTACAGCACGAGGGGAAGATGTACAAGAAAAGAATAGCACAGCTTTTTATAATAACGCAGAGGTATTTTAGTTCTATTTCCGAACTATTAACATTTTTGTTGTTACATCGTCCAGTGTCTTGAGTATTTCTTTACAATTTTAGGTCAACATTTTATTGTGTGTTGACTTAGTTTACCAGAAAATAGTAGGTGAAGTTTATTCTCTCATTTATAACATTGATTTGTTAAGGTGCATCTTCTGCAGGAAATGAAAACTTTGATGCACGTACATTTTGTCTGGTGATCAAACACAGAATGCGTGACCTTACTTTTTTTTTTTTAAGATTTTATTTATGCATACAAGCTGGGGTGCAGGCCAGAGACGCAGGGCGGTAAAGGGTTCACCAGAGACAGAGTGGGGAGCAGAACAGGCAGATCAACTGAAACACACTGCTGAGAGGAGCAGCGGGCGAGGCAGGAGAGGTCTGCTGTACAATGTGGGAATCTCCCTGGCCGGGCATTGAACTCATGCCTCAGCTGCCGACAGCTCCACAGCGCTGAGCTCAACCAGTTGTGCCACTGGGGAGGCCTCGTGACCTTACTTTTTTAAAGCAATTATTATTTCCATATAGAGTATTATTGTTAGTCATTTAACATAGGTCATGATTAAATTTTACAGTGTATACTCAAGTGAGCGATTATTGTAAATGACAGACTTGAATTGCAGCATCCCGTGCTCCAGAAGACAACACAGATCTGGATGACAGTGTTGCTGTTCATTGGGTGCTGTGACTTCCATGGTCCTCTCATAGTGTCTGACTTTTTCAAGTTAGAGAGGATGTGGGTAGTGTGAGGCTCAGAGCAGGGAGCAGACAAAAATCCTCCTAAGTCTTCAGAGGCCAGCGGGCCACGGACTCTGGGCTCCAGGCTCTGACTGTCAGCAGAAGGCTTGTTCTGTACTTGAGGAAGCACGGAGGGGCGGGTGCACGTGGTTGATCACTAGGGAATTGGTTCTTGCTGGATGATCTCCATCCCCATCTTCCCGGAGTCCCATGTTTTACGCATTTTATTTGCAAAGAAATAGCTTTTGTTGTGTATTAGTTTATCTTTCTTTTTACAAATTGGCCACACCTGTAAGAAGTGAGTAAAAGAAAATCAACAATACCAACTTGATAAAATCCTTGCCCTAAGTTAAGAAACTTGTCATCTTAGTCTGTGCCATTCAATTTTTGGAAAAGGTAAACTTGAAATGTTGAAAATGCTGACCAGTAGCTCCAGGGCCTCCTTTATGACGTTTGCACTCAGGTTGGAAACCACCGGCTTGGAAATGAGGAAACCAGCCATGGTGGGTCACGGGGTGCCAGGGGAGTTAGGCCTGAGGTGCAGGAGTCTTGGGGGTCTTGTGACACCAGAGCTCAGAGCTGAGCCCTGTCTTTAATCCAAGGTTGATGTTTTCTTTCAGCACGGGCTTCGCTGTTCCTTTATGGCGACAATGGGTTATTTTCTAGGAACCTATAAGCTAGAGGACAAATAAGTTGCATCTTCCTGGACTATCAATATTTGAGGGGTAAAATTTACTTTTCATATAAAAAGCTGCCTGCAAAGATAGATTTTGTGTAACCTTCAAATATTGAACATGTAACTGAAGGGAGATTTCAAGCCATGTCGAACTTCCCCACCAGACTGTGGTTGTTCATTGACTTTCTTCAACCCCATGAGTTTCTGCAGCAAATAGCTGTGAGACACTTGCCCCAGGAGCTTCTTTTATAAGGGGCAAAACTGATCCTGTTCACTACAGCTGATGAAGATCCTTTGGATTAGGCATAGAAACTTTTGGTTTTATAGGCAGTTTCCTAAAGTTTTGAATATCAGTGTAGTCATATTTGGACAGTGCCCTGGATTTTTTCGGATCTGTTTTGTGTTCTAGAACGTGCAGAGCAGGCGGCGCCAGTTACTTCAATAGGGGAAACGAGATCTTTTCTTTTGTAAAGGTTTGACCTTGGGACAGCATTGCAAAGTTTGAGAATTGTTCAGATGGCATTGTGAGGTTAGAGAATAGGTCAGATTTTATCATTGTGAGCATGATAGTTTTATATAGCATTACAATCAAAAGGACCTTGAAACAGGTTGGAGTTAAAAGTAAAATTAAGGAAATTTGAACTGAAGGAGTATAACATTTTTGTTGCATATAATTGACCTTTGTTCAGGGAACATTTTCATGTGTTTGCATATCACTTGAACTTGTGTCTTTCACATGGTTAAAATGGTAGAATGAAAGAGACTGAAAAAAATCATGCTTTTCCCCCTTGATTCTGCATTGATATCCTACAATAATGAAATGGCCCCACTATAACGCCAAATTGGAAAAAAAGAATCAGAATTTAAACACTGAACACCAGAACATGATTCTTAACTTTGAAAAATTCCATCTAAAGGGAAGAGCTATGGAAATAAATAACCATAAAATAGTATAAGTGAGAGGTAGACACCTGCTTGGGTATAAGAAGTGAATCCATCAGGCTGTGACCTAGGAGAGACTATGGTTTTGCTTTGTATGTTTTAGGACTCTGTTGTATGTGTGTTTATAATTGTTAATCTACCTGGCATATTGACTTTTTTATCATTATAAAATACCCCCTTTATCTCTGATAACTTTTTTTCTTTTAAAGTCATTTTGTCTGATAATCAGTATAGACACCGCAGGTCAATTTAGAACAATTTTGTATGATTGTTGTTTGCATAGTGTCTCTTTCCCACCCTTCATCCTATGTGTACCTTTGATTCTAAAGTGTGTCTCCTCTAGACCATGTCACTGAATCTTTTTTTAAAAAAATACCTAGTCAGGGCCTCCCTGGTGGCACAGCGGTTAAGTGCTGCGTTCTGGAGCTGTCGGCAGCAGTGACGCGAGTTCGATGTCTGGCCGGAGAGATTCCTACATGGCGCGGCAGACCTCTCCTGCCTTGCCTGCTGCTCCCCTCAGCAGTGTATTTCCGTTCATCTGCCTGTTCTGTTCCCCACTCTGTCTCTGGTGAACCCTCTCGCTGCCCCTTGCCTCTGGCCTGTACCCCAGCTTGTACACATGAAATAAATAAATCTTAAAAAAAAAATACCTAATCTGAAAATCTCTGCCTTTTGATTGAATTGTTTAATTCATTCATATCTAATGTTATTGTATATATGGTTGATTTATCTCTGCCTTTTTCTTTGCCTTATTTTTTTTTTTTTACTTCTTTACCGTTGCCGTTTGTATTAAGTGCATATTTTCTAGTGTCAGAATTTAATTATTTTATGCTCTTTTTAAGTTGTTCTCTTAGTGGTTTCTCTGGGGCTTATAAGCTGTACATCTTATCACAGTCTACTTCAGATTCATGTTAGCTTAATTCCAAGAACATACAGAAACTTTATTCCTCTAAATAAAGGACACATCATAGTTAATAAGAAATCTAAAAACAAAAATAAAATTTTAAAGCAAGATGTTTCTTTTTTGTGCTATTGTTATGCATATTAAGCTGACATATATTATAAACTCTACAATACATTGTTACAAATATTACTTTCCATAATTTTATTTCCATTAAGGATTCTGACAGAAGAAAGGGAGGCAAGTACCCTCTTATTTACTATTGATGATTCTCTTCTGAGTTCCCATCTGGTGTCAATTTACACTTGTCTCCTTTGTACTATTATTGGCAAATGCAATACATTTCTATATATTGTAACCTAACTGTACAACTGTGTATGTGTTGTTTTGTACAATTGCTTTTTTAAGAGGAAAAAAGAGAAGAAATATACTGCTACACTGTCTTTTATAATTAACTACATAATTACCGTTAGCAGTATGCTTTGTGTGAATTTGAATTCCTGTCTGGTGTCACTTGCTTTCAGTATAAAGAACTTCCTTTAGTATTTTTTTTTAAAGATTTATTTATTTATGCATACAAGAGCTGAGGTGTAGGCCAGAGGTGTGGGGGCGTGTGTGAGAGGATTCACCAGAGACAGAATGGGGAGCAGAGCAGGCAGATTGACTGAAATACACTGCTGAGGGGAGCAGCGGGCGAGGCAGGAGAGGTCTACTGTGCCATGTGGGTTAGCTCCCTGGCCGGGATTCGAACTCCTGCTGCAGTGGCTGATAGCTTCTAGTGTTGAGACTAAACCCCTTGCACCACCAGGGAGGCTCCCTTTAGTATTTCTTAGGACAGGTATGCTAGTAAAGAATTCTCTCGGCTTTTGTTTACCTGGAAATGTCTTTATTTTGCCTTCATTTTTGGAAAGTCATTTTTGTGGCTATTACATTATTGGTTGATTTATTTCTTTCAGTATATTGAAATAGGCTTTCTTGCCTTCAGTATTTCTATTGATAAATCATGTTAATTTTGTTGGAGTTTCTTTATAAGTGATGAGATGTTATTTATCTTGCTTTAAAATTTTATTTTTGTTTTTAGATTTCTTATTAACTATGATGTGTCTAAGTGTGGCTCTCCTTGCATTTATCTTACTTGAATTTCACTGAATTTGATGTGCAAAGTAATGTTTTTCATTGCATTAAGAAAAATTTTAGCCATGATTTTTTGGAGTTTATTTTGTTCCTTTCTGTCTCTTTTTCAGATTCGCCCATTATATGTATGTTGATTAGCAGAATGGTATTTCCCTTTCTCCAAGACTCTTATTTCCTTTTTTTCCTCTCTTTTCTTCAGGTTGTATAATCTCTGTCAGTCTTCATGTTTGCTGATTTGTTGTTCAGTCAGCTCTAATGTATTGTTAATGCCTTCTAGTGAATTTTTCAATTCAGTTATTTTACTTTTCAATTCCCTGGTGACATGGATTTCTATATATTGTCATATTTTTCCATCCTTCATTACAGAGTGATCCAACTGAAGTTGGTCTCCTTGGCAGAGGCAGTTTTGCCAGTTTGTAAGGCTTACTCTGGCTCTTAGCTGGGCAGGCTTATGGGGCAGTTACTGTGATAGGATGTGAATCTCACTCTCACTGGTTGTTCCTCTCACATACCCTCTGTTTGTATGTTCTGTGTGTGTGTCATATACTGCCATCCACATGCTACCATCCAGCTGCACTACTACCTAATGTAGGTCTTCTGCAACCCAGAGCTGGTGAGGTTGGGATCTGGTGATCTTCTGAACTGCTGAGTTTACCTGGAATAGGTCTTCCGTCATAGGAAACTGGGAAAGGTGGCAACTGTCACTTGGCTGCCCTGGTCACTAAATCAATTCTCTTGCAGTACAACCTGTGCTCTCTTCACCCCTGACCCCATTGCTGCTACCTGCTCTATATGACTTTTTGCAGCCTGGGGCTGAGAAAAATGGGATCTCTGATGTTTCCCAACTGCCAAAACTATCTGGAATAGTTCTTTTATCCCAGAGAGCTAGGGGAGATGAGAATTTTCCATGGCTGCTGAAACAGCTCTTTTAGAAGACAGAAGTGTGGAAAGATAGGTACATTCCCTAGCTTGAATGCCCTGGCCTCTTACTATTCTTTCTGAATTAGTATAGATTTTTGTTGAATAAATGCTTCTCAGTTTATTGTAAGGTCTTTGATCAATGTTCAGAGACTGAATGATTTGTTGATTTTGATGTCTCTTAGGGAAAGAGATTTCTTCCAACTCCCTGTATGATCATTCCAAGTCTATGTATTTTGACTACAGTTTTAGGCTGCCTAGTATATAAAAGTATGAACAGTGGAATGAAGTGTAAAAATGATACATGTTGCTTAGTGGGAGCAACTTTGTGTGTGGGGGGGTGGGGTCAGCAAATGAATCTCCTCTTTCATCTATTCTCATAGCTAAAGAAATGAGTAAAGACAGCTTTTAAAAAATTACTTATTGCAGTAGATACAGTTCCTCCTTTCTTGTTCCTTATAGTGAGAAACCTATGTTTTCAGACCATTTTGCTCTCCAGAATTCTTGAACAGTCTGAATATTTGATAAACTTGCTATTATATCATTATGATAATAAGGTGACTAAGTCTTTACCTCAGTCATTCTTTAAATTTATATCTGGAACTGGGAACTACATGTTGGTTTGTTTTTTGCAGAGAAGAACTGGAGTATAGGCCAGAGATGCTGGGGCTGAGAGGATTCACCAGAGACAGAGTGGGGAGCAGAACAGGAGGATCTACTGAAATACACTGTTGAGGGGAGCAGTGGGTAAAACAGGAGAGGTCTGCTGTGCCATATGTGGATTAGCTCCCTGGCCGGGGATTGAACTCAGGCCATAGTAGTGATAGAGCTGAAACTTAACTGCTAGGCCATCAGGGAGGCCCCAGGAACTACATCTTCTATAATCTTGAAATTTTTAAAAGAAATAAAAATAAACTTATTTATTTTTACTGAAAAATCTGTTTCCTAAATATACAGTAATTTCTTAGCAGGGAAGGAACATCTTTATTAATAATTAATCCCTACTCTGCCAAATATTGAAACTCTTTTATCAATGTATTGAATGAAAATAGATTGACTACACTGAAAGTCCTAATATAATCCAATAATTGGGGTCCAAAAAGTTCGGTTGGATAAAATGTGTGTTACTTCACTGTAAGGTTAATGAAATGGTTTGGGCAAACTTAGAAGGCAGTGAATTCTGAAAGTCTGTTTCTCCAGTCCACTGGCTTGGTGCCAGTTGTTGGGTATTCAGTGGAGAGCGGAGGCAGATCTTTTACTGCTTGGATTTAATGGTTGTGGGATTGTCTAGTAGGTTGGCTAGTTTTATTGGCTTGATCTAGAGAGAATGGATTGAGAAATACAGGGAATATACAGTTTCCCTATTTCCCTGGGTGGAATTGCCTGTTTCATGGTCTCTCCCTGCCCTATGTCCTATACAGGATCTTGAACCCATTCCTGTTAAAGATTGGAGGCTGGGGGAAAGGTGGGGGCCAGTTGCCAGTTATATTTTCATGTTTTCCCTTGATGCATTATATTAGAATTTAACTGTGTGAAATAAAAGTGAAAAGTTTTTATTCTGTGTTTCTATCAGTAAAGCATTATTCCTATCTGGAGGTAATTTTTAAATGCAATTTTCTAAAATAGACTCCTTTATACATCTGTTTCAGTTACCATATTATTTTCTCCTAACACCTGTATAACTTGCATGTGTGTGCGTGTTTGTCTTAAGGTATTTGAGGTGGTGGAACGTGTGGAAGAGTTGAGAAGGAAGTGGCCAGTGGCGTGGGGGAAGCTGGATGATGGCAGCATCGGTGTGGTGACTCCTTATGCTGACCAAGTGTTTAGGATACGTGCTGAACTTCGAAAAAAGAGATTATCTGATGTTAATGTAGAAAGGGTGCTAAATGTTCAAGGTAAGTATTAATTGAAATGAATTTAGTTCAGATGTTTAAATCTTAAAAGTGTACATTTGCTTTTTAATTCTTGAGATCTTTTTCTGGAGAAGCAACCAGTATATCATACTGAGTTCTGTAATGCCAAATTTGGCACTTAAAGGTTGAGCTCATTTACATGTTTATTAAATTTTTATAACCAAATAAAAGAAGTATGAACAAATGGATTTTTCAGTGACCATAATTGTCTAAATGCTGCACATCATCTGCAGCCTGTAGTTATCATCAAGTAGCATATAACACCTACTGTTAAACTGAGTATAAATTTATTCATAAAGATTTTTGAAAACTTGTTCCTATTTGCTATTCTGCTCAATTTAATGCGGTTTTAAAAGCATAACTTGTTTTTTCAACTGTAGATTTTCCTGAACAAAGTTACCACCAGCAATTCTTTTAAATTGTCTTCAAGTAATTGGTTGTTATAAAATTTGTGCTTTTTTTAAATTTTATTTTTTATTTTGTAGGATTCTGAATTTTAATTTATTTATTAAAATTTGTGCTTTTAAATATATGAAACAATACTATGATGTGACTGCTAAAAACACCTGGTACTATCTTAGGTTTCATGGTAATATGCAATAGTAAGAGTAATGCAGTATCTAGATTATGAGGAAAAGGTAACCCCTGTACCATGTCTTGAGCAGATCATGTAGAATTTGGGTGTTCATTTACGGAGTAATATTACTAGTAACGTAGGAAGCACCAAATGAAGACCTAGTATAGTCATTGTCCTAGAAACTGCCATGTAGGTGTTAGGAAATGTTGAAAGAACTGGAATTGTTTGGCCTAGATAAGAAAAGACTAAAGATTGACTTTAAAACTGAATTGAAATGTTTGGAAACTTGTCATGGGATAAGGGAAAAGATGTGTTACTATAAGAAAGAGCGTAAGTAAAAATGTTCTATGAACTAGACTCTGTAAGTCTACCTTAGGAATCACTGGCATCTGCCTTGGTTAGCAAGGGGCTAGGTGATCCTGCTTCAAAGAAGGTCCTTGTATTGAGTGGGGGCCTTGGAATAGATAGTCACTAAGGTTGATTCCAGCAATAATATTACATTAAAAAAATAAGACAAAGCATATATAACATTATTATCATTTTAACTGTTTTTATGTGTACAGTTAAGTGGCATTAAGTACATTCATATTGTTGGGCAACCGTCACCAACATCCACCTCCTGAACTCTTTTCAACTTGTAAAACTGAAGCTCTTTACCCATTAAACAGTAATTCCCCATTCCATGTCTCTCCTCCCCATAAGTCCTGAGATCCATCATTCTACTTTATGTCCATGAAGTTGATTACTCTAGGTACCTCTTATGAGTAAACATACAGTATTAGTCCTTTTGGGACTGGCCCATTTCACTTAGTGCAGTGGCTTTAAAGTTCCTCCATTGTTACAGCTTGTCTCATAATTTCATCCTTTTTAAGGACTGAGTAATACTCCATTGTATGTACAGTCTTGTGTGCTTAATGATGGGGATACATTCTGAGAAATGGGTCTTTAGGCCGTTTTGCCCTTGTGTGAATGACATAGAGTGTCATTACACCAGATGGTATAATTGACTGTACAGCTAGGCTATGTGGTAGAGAGCCTGTTGGGACCACTCTTGTACATGCAGTCTGTTGTTGACTGAAGCATTGTTAAGCTACACATAACTGTATATATTTTATCTGTTGATTTGTCGATGGATACTTGGATTGTTGGACCCTTAGTTTGCTTTTACATTTTGACTATTGCGAATAATGCTGCTATGAACATGGGTGTACAAATATCTGCTTGAGTTCCTGCTTTCAATTCTTTGGGGTGTATACCCAGAAGTGGAGGCTGGATCGTATATTAATTCTATGTTTAATTTCTTGAAGAAACTCCATATTCTTTAGTGGTTGCAATGTTGTACATTTATATTGTGCACAAGGGTTCTTATTTCTCCACATCTTCACCAACATCTGTTATTTAGCTATAACATTTTAAAAAATGAAATATTTTTATTATATCAGTGGTTCAGAATAACAACCTTAAGTCATTTATTTTTCATTTTCTTATAGGAAAGCAATTCAGAGTTTTGTTTCTTAGCACAGTACGTACAAGGCATACTTGTAAACATAAACAGACACCAATTAAAAAGAAAGAGCAACTGCTGGAAGATTCCACAGAGGATTTAGATTATGGTTTTTTATCTAACTACAAGCTTCTCAATACTGCCATTACAAGAGCACAATCCTTGGTTGCTGTGGTGGGTGATCCCATTGCTCTGTGCTCTATTGGAAGATGCAGGTAATTATGCATTACTGATTGAGATATTAAAGGGGGAAATGTAGAATAATTTGCATCGCTATGTATGCATTTATTTATATGATTTCTTAGCTAATTAAAACCAGGTTTAGTCTTACCTGATATCCAGTGGGAACACAAAAATATATTGCTTTGAGTATTCATTCTATACATATTTGCATATTCGTTCACTCAGTCATCATTTAACAGATATTTCCTGAGTACCTACTATGTTCAAAACACTCTTTTGGCCCCTGAGAGTACATCAATGAACAAAATAGGCAAAAATCTTTGCCTTTGTGGGGCTTACATCTTATTGGGGAGGAGAGGAAGAATGACAGTAAACTAAATAGAAATTATTATGTAATATTTTACATGAGTAAATTCTGTGGACAAGGAATAGAAAATTAACAGAAATTAGGAGTGATGGGGTGGGGTGGACTGGTTTGTGATGCTGTATAGTGTGGTCAGAATTGCCACACTGAGAAGCTGACTTTGGAGGTGAGGGAGTGAGCTATGCAGCTCTCCAGGCGCTCTAGAAAGAGCCTTACTACAAGGGTCCTGAGGTGGTTTTGTGTATGTGTTTATCTTTGATGGAGACTAAATTTTCTCTGGAGACTTCACTTCACCCCCCTTCACCTCCGCCCCTCCATTATTGCTTTAGCTTCGGTTTTTATGAATTTTCTTTACTCGTATTCTCTTAGAGTTTCTAAATGTAAAAAGTTCTTTATTTCTTATTAATCCAGGGGATCTTAAATTTCAGGGGGTATAGTTAGAAATGGCTGTTACTGGTGTTTGGATTGCATTGTTAACATTCATTAGATGTAGCCATGAGGCGCTATTTCCACTAAAACATTAAAATACCAACATATATAAAACTTTTTGATATGTAACTCATTTGTGTATGATTTATGGCAGTAATAGGAATCGTAAGTATAAAGCCAGTAATGTAAGATCTGACCTTTGGAGTATTGAAAAACTATTTTAGCGTTGACCAAAAGAAACCCAGTTGAGCAGAAATTTATAATAGTCTTTTATGAAAAAGAAAGAAATACTGTTGAGATTACTTGAAATTTTATGAGAATCCTAGCGCTTATCAAACTGAGTTCAGAAGAGTAGAGATATGGAAAGTGCTGGATATGCCTTGGGTCATTATTTCTTCTTGGTATGTTAGAATTAAAGTAGTTAAAGCTGTAAATAAGTAGCCCTCTGTAAAGTAAATTTTCTGTTGCAACATAGATATGATAGCATTTTTTGGATTGGTTTTCCTGTTTTATTTTTTTTTAAAGATTTATTTATGCATACAAGCTGGGGTATAGGCCAGAGGCATGGGGCAGCGATAGGGTTCACCAGAGACAGAGTGGGGAGCAGAACAGGCATATTTCCTCGATATCGAGGAAATACACTGCTGAGGGGAGCAGCGGGCAAGGCAGGAGAGGTCTGCCGCGCCATGTGGCATTCTCCCCGGACAGGTGTCAAACCGGCATCGCCCCTGCTGGCAGCTCCACAGCGCAGCGCTTAACCGCTGCGCCACCAGGGAGGCCCAGGTTTTTCTATTTTAGTAGGAAAAAGGTATTGTATGAAAAAGATTATTTGGAACCTTAAAAATAGCTACATACATTATACGAGTTTGAGGCCCAAAAGGAATTAATCTTTATAGGGGAAAGCAATCAAGTAGAATTTTTATTATGATTATATTATGAGGGGAAAACCCATTAATAAAAAGCAACTTGAAGGGGTCCATGACATTTATCTACAGCTAAACAGTTCTGTAAATTTTTTTTTTAATTTAAGTAACAGATTGCCACTTTTTAGTCACTAGTGTTAAAAAATTGGCAATGGGTATATTTTAATTCTAAATTACAAATGAATAGAACTAAGTGATTAATTAGGCTTCCCTCCTGAGAATATTACCTTAGTTACTCTGTTATTCATTGATCGTGTATTTGTTCAGAATATTGCTGTAAAATTTATCAGCTTTGTTTATATTATTAATTTGTAAATGAGAGAAGAGTACATGGTTTGATTAGAATTTAACACACCAAAGTCTATGTAACTAGGACAACACTTATTAAAAACAAGTAGAAATTGTTTGGGGACAAGTTGGTTTAAGAATAATCTTGAGCCACAATAGTTTTGGGCTCTCCTTGTAAATAGCTCCACACACTTAGCAACCTGAGTATGTTTTTAAAAGCTATACCCCTGTCTGTAAAGTCATGTAATACTGTGAATTACATGATACCAGTTTTTGAATTTTTTTGCCTCTTCTTTCACATAAATCATTCTTCCTCAGAGCAACTAAGTGAACACTTCTTCCTGAGGTCATGCTGTCAGAATCACCCTAATTTTTAATTTGAAGTCAGGTTGCTTATTTCTTACTGCTCAACTGGGGTGTGTCAAGGACTGCAGATTACTTTGTAAACTAAGCAAATGTTTTAGGGGAGGTAAATTTATTGTGTAGGAAGAAAAAAATTCTATGATCCCACAGCTGGAAGGGAATGCTGATTATTTCACTTGAGCAGATAGTTGGGGTATATGGATATTTAAGCTTTAATCATTCTGATTTCTGATTAAACTAGGAATTAATTTAATCCCACAGTAAAAGTTGAACCGGAGGATATGTATGTATGACTCTTGATATAGTAATATTCCTATTGGGGAGATGATTGGCCTGTAGTTTTAGTTAATTGGGACCCCCCCATTTGATATTCATAAAAAACTAGTACGATATTTCCAAATACAGATCAAATTGTTAAGGAACAATTAATGAGTATACTATGAGTTTGGAAGGCAATTTGTTATATATTCTTCTTTATTGTATTTTTAAGCAGAAATTTTCTATTAACCCAAAGCCAGCAAATATTAATGTAGTAGCAGCCGTTTATTGACAGCTTTCTCCATGCCAGGTGCTGGATTGAGTACTTCACTTACTTTGCCTTGTTCTGTCATTCTCAACAACCTTGCTGTGTGGGTATTTTATTTGCATTTTAAATGTTCAGCCTGATTCTAAGAGTTTAAATTATTGCCCAAGGTCACATAGCTGTTAAGTGGTTTGCTCAAACAGATGTCAGATTGACTTTAAAACCCAAGCCCTTCTCACTTGCTTACCCTGCCTTTCCAGAAGGTGATGAATATGCATGGATAAATCTGCAGTGAATAAGGAGAAATGGAGACATACATTTTTCTAAATTAGTGGGTTTGGAGAAAAAGGTCTTCCTTTTAACTGAATTTCTTCATTAGCACATTTCACTTATTCAGTGATATCTAAACATATTTCATGTATGCGTAGAGATATGTGTGTGTATGTGTACACTTTCTGTATGACCTAAGGACACCAAGTAATTTTTCAATGTTTTGCACTGATCCTAGAAGATTAAGATAAAAACAAACCAAACTTTACTGTTCATGCTCACATAAATGTGAGGTTATGTCCTTTGAAATTTTTATGTTACAATATAAAGACACACTTGGGTCCTGTAACCAACACTACTAGAAAAAGTGGTTAGCATACGAACATGTTAACATCATGGGCAATGGGCTGAGAATTGGCGAAACCTTTAGATAATCATAATGGTGAATTCTTGTCCTCAGCCTGAGTGCAGTTAAAATTGCCAAGTGATCTTCCTTCCAGTTATGTGCTCAGACATACGTCATGATACCATGCATAGTGTCCGTTAAAGTATTGGGGAGGTCAAGGGCTGTGTGAATAGTCTTTGAAAGCGTCTTAACGAAGAAAAGGACAAATTTTTACTTCTAAAACTTAAGAATACTTGAAGAAAAAAATACATTTCTCTGAAAGCTTAAAAGTGAGAAATGAAAGTCCTTTCACTAACACAGTAGAACAGCAACAATACTGTTAGTGTCCCACTTTTTACACCAGGAAACTGAGGTACACAGAGAGTAAGTCATTTGGCTGCAGTGACATGCTTCTGAGTGATGGAGCCACAGGCGAAGCTTAGGCTGGCGAGGCTAGTTCTAGGGTCCACGTGCTTGACTGTTGCTCAGTTGTTGGGGCAACCAAAAGGCAAGTCAGGTTTTGAATGGAAATTTCAGGTTACCCGTGGAGCCACTTTAAACTGATTATAGTTAAGTGTTTAGTGTTACTTCTGAAAATGTGTCCATTAGCTTATTTTTTGAGACCCCTGAGATCTTTAGACAAAGACTTTCACTAGCCTCCCAGCTATTTGTGCGGTGTGAAGCTGCTGGAAGGTTTTCCTTAGCCCTGTTACTTCAGTTCCTGTTCAGTGCAGTTGGAATCAGCGAGGGCAGCCTAAGAACAGGATGTGGCATTTTGAAAGTAGCTTAAAATTGGACCAAGTTCTAGAATTTTGGCTATGGGAGCTGAAAATAGAAATAGAAGAAATTGATATTAAAACTGAGCTAGAGTAAAAGCCAATTCATTCTCCCCTTGTTTTGCTTTCTCTTGAAGTTCAACAGAAATATTATATACCTCTCTATGAAACTGTTGTTTTATCAATGAGAACCAAATAATACTACTTTTAGTATGGCATGTATTAGAATTGTGTTGATAAAAATGCATACAGTTG
This sequence comes from Scalopus aquaticus, assembly GCA_004024925.1. NCBI lineage: Eukaryota > Metazoa > Chordata > Mammalia > Eulipotyphla > Talpidae > Scalopus > Scalopus aquaticus. The sequence goes on from PVIJ01007694.1 coordinate 46,157, forward strand.
AATATTCTGGGCTTTTTTAAATCATAAGAGTAGAAAAGTTTATGGGTTTTAGATTCCAAGTACTAGATTAAGGATAATCCTTCATTAAATATCAGGCTATGAGAATAAAGAAAACCTGATTCCTTCAGAATAAAAATAAAGGGCAGCTTTTAATGTGCGTATCTTAGCAACAAACACTTCCTGTAACTGAATGACCATCTTCTTGTCTTTATGTCTTATTGTGAGAAATATATATTTAATATTTTCTAACATTTTTATTTTTCCCATTGACATATAGACTGAATTTTTTCCTTGAGCCATTTCTTAAACTCATCTTTAAAAAGCTAGAGAAGATAGTAGAAGGCATAGCTCAGAGAACATAGTTGGAAATCAAACTGCACAGTTTTATGAATATATTAAAAACCCAATTTCCATTCACATATTAACTTCTATAATATAAACCTTTTCATTTATGCTTCTTGAAGCCATCTTGATTACCTGCTGTCCACCTGGACAGAAGAATATCAACTTGGGAAGAAACCATATCATGTCTTTTCTAGCATAATATTATTTGAACCTCATTAAAGATAGGTATGCATATTTATAGTGGTCATTTCAAGTGTAAAAACTTGTTATATGTTGTGTGTTGTATGTATTTTATATATTTTTAATATTTGGAGGTCAGTTTTCAAATCTGTAGGAACAATAGTCTACAACTGCAACAAGTGTTGAATTTATTTTTCTCCTTTAATGTATATTAATTTGATTAGGAAATGAATAATCAACATGAAACTTGGCATTCCAACTTCCTATATTTTCCATAATTCATTTAATTCTTTTAACTTAGTTAACGTTAAAATTGTGTTTGTGACAAGCATCTGTTAAGTGAAAGAGAAGTATAGGAGTAGCTAGTTATTAAGAACCTTCATGAGGATTATACTTTGTGGCTCAGATTTATTTCCTGAGTTGACTTTTCTTAGTTACCAGCACCAAGCTACTTTGATCCCATAATTCAAATTAATTAAATTATATTTGTGTATGTCTAAAAGTGCATGTGTGTATATGTGCTTATATTATGTGTATGTGTATACACATGTATATGTGTATATGTGAGTGCTACAGATATGTAAAATGAGTTCCCATCAGTGTTGAAATTCTTACTTATGTCGATGATAAAAACCATCATTTTAGATTGATGTGGATAGTTGAGCATTGCTTTGTTTACTTGCAGTGATTAGCCAAAGTTAATTGAGAACATAATTAATATAACCCTTGACTATAGTTTCAGAATCAAACTTCTGAAATCTCGTGACGTGGAAGCAATATTACCCATGAAGTACCATCAGATGAATATTGGACCTAAGGGTTTTGGGGTGGAAAGAGAAAATTTGAAATTATCTTTAGTTGTTCATGTTTAATTCTGTGATCTCATCTACTGAAATGGTAATCTAATCTCATTTTTTTTTTTGTAGGAAATTTTGGGAGCGGTTTATTGCCTTGTGTCATGAAAACAATAGCCTACACGGGATCACTTTTGAACAGATCAAAGCTCAGCTCGAGGCTTTAGAACTAAAGAAGACCTATGTGTTGAATCCACTGGCACCTGAGTTTATCCCCCGGGCTCTAAGAGTGCAGCATTCAGGGAATACCAGCAAACTGCAGCAGTCCCCTCCCAAGGTAAAGCCTGTTAATGACATTGAAGAGGTTAAAGGGAGAGAACAGCACAGAAGTGTCAAAGGTTTGGTAGGCTGCAAGTTACTTTAAGTATTGGAAGTGAAGGTTACATTTGGCGGCAAGCAGTTTCTGCGAGGAACTTGTCTGGTTTGGACATGTAAGTGGAAATCCAGTGTGACGTGCTAGTGTCATAACCACCCTCAGAAAGTTTTCAAGTGCCTGATTACTTCTGGTGTCCTTTATCTCTTTAACTTCTCCGTTCTCTCTACTGTAAACTTGTTGTAGCAAGATGTGAAGAAAGCAAAGCAACTTAGAAGATGATCATGCTTATTAAAAGTGTGCTCTTATTGCGTATTATTTATACAGTATGGTTAGGTATATATAAAGCAATATGGTTATAGCACATTGTTTGTACAACACTATTTGTATAAAGAATAGTTCTAATCTTTTGTTGATCACCATTCACTTTAAGTAGTATTTGACCCAGTGACAGAATACTCAGTGGCTAACTTCTGTAAAATTAATTTTGTCCTATTTATATTTGTTGTATAAGAAGTAACCCAGTCAGAGGAGTAGGGATGGGAAAGTCTAGGCATGTCACTTTTGAACTGTAGCTATTTTGGGCAAAGGCAGCTGGTTTATTTGCTGGAGTACCTGAAAACAAAGGTTGTACTTAGTACCTAGAAAAGGAAGTTATGAGTATGGCAGGTTTCGTATTCTGGTTTTTTTTAAATGTATTTATAGTCGTCAACTTAATATTTAACTTACTGGCATGAAGTAAGAGAGTGTGTCATTTCTGGACTTCATTTTGAAATTGTAAAACTTAATGTTAAGCAATAATAAATGGTTTATTATTTTGAAAATCTTTTAGCTAAATTGGTAGCAAGCTGAGGGAACTCCTTTTTGTTTTAATTTACTATTGTATTCTTGGTTTAATAAAATAAACTTAATGTACAATAATGCTTGAGTGATTTACAATTACTAGGGGATTAAACACGTTGCATAAATGAAGCTAGTTTTTTGCAACTTAAACTATTAATCATTTAATAATAATCAACTTAGTTACCAAACAGATAAGTTCCTGCTGGTGCCAGCTAGTGTGGTAAGTGCTAGAGAAGCATAGATCAGATTAACCCCCGGGTCCTCTTGTGGCAGACACTGGAGGGATAATGGTCAGAAGAAGTAGGTAGATTCAGTTTCCACTGTAGAGATTTTGTGTAGGGGTTCCCTGACTGGGTGGAAGAAGACAGTGCGAGCTTGGGGAGACATGTCAAAACCTAGGGTTCCGGTATCGTTTACTGCTCTAGCCTTTGCCGAGAGTGACGTCTGGCTCAACATAGATGCTTACACATACTCTTCAGATGAACAAGTAGAGCTTAAGGAGGAATTTTACATAAAAAGCAAGAGGTATGCGAGAACAGATCTACAGGGAACAGCAGGTACTTCAGGATATGAGCTGAGTAGAGAACACAGTAAGAGATTTAAAAAATAGCTGCTTTTTATTTAAAATGTTGCAAAATCACCACGCCCCTTTGCACATTCTTAAATACAATATTCATGATTTCTTATGTACATGGTTGAGCCATGTAAGCATCAATTAATGTACTAGAGATGAAGCTAGGTGTGAAGCCATAGTACAAAATATGTAATTGACTCTAAGCAAGATCCTGCAGTTTACTTTTGCTTTATTTATTTTCATTTTTTAACTTCCTTTTATCCACACAATTTTCCATTTCACACCTTTATATTGAACTTAAATGTTTTTTCCCATCGCCATTCCTTCTATCCCTTTAACTCTTCCTCACTTTCCCTCCCTCTTAACTATAGAAACTTCACTTTGTTTATTAGTGTCCACTCATTCTTGTAAATTTTTTGCTTTGTCAAATTGTCCACTGTGTAAATGTCCAATATTTTCATTGTCATTATTACTTGCTTTAGTGCACATAACGCCTTCCATTTTGCTGCAGATGACAACGTTTCATCTTTGTGGCTGAATAATGTTCTATTGTGTGGCTATACCACATCTTCTCAATCCATTCTTCCACCAGTGGGCACTTAGGTTGTTTTCATGTAACTACTGTGAATAATGCTGCGATAAATATGTAGAGCATGTCATTTTTTTAAAGGTTTATTTATTTATGCATGCAAGAACTGGGGTGCTGGCCAGAGGTGTGGGGTGGTGAGAGGATTCAACAGAGCCAGAGCAGGGAGCAGAACAGGCAGATCAACCGAAGTACACTGCTGAGGGGAGCAGTGGGAGAGGCAGGAGAGGTCTGCTGCACCATGTGGGAATCTCCCCAACTGGGGGTTGAACTCATGCTGCAATGGCTGCGGCCAGCCCCACATGCCGAGACCCAACCTGTTGCGCGACCGGGGAGGCCTGAGCATGTCATTTTTTAGTTAATGGTTTCAAGTTCTTCAGATGGAGGCCTAAGAGTGGGATGTCTGGGTCCTCCAATATTTATTTCCATTTTCAGTTTCTAAGGTAGATTCAGAATGCTTTCCAGATGGCTGTACCAGTTTACATTCCCACCAACATTGTAACAGGGTTTGTCTTTCTCTGGGTGCTCTACTTTTTGGAAGTCTTTTTAACGTGTGTCATTCTGTGACGTCTCATTGTGGCTTTAACCTGCATCTTCCTTATTAAAAATGATGAACATTTTTCAATGTGTCTGTTGGCCTTCAGGATATCCTCTTTGGTGAATTGTCTGTTTATATCTGCTGCCTGTTTATTGTTTTTTTTTTTAATTGTTAAATCATTTAAGTTTTTTATATAACTTGACTATTAACCCCTTGTTGGTTTTATAATGTGTGAAGATTTTTCTCCATTCAGCATTTATCAATATATATGATTTTTTTGGGAAGATTTATTTATGCATTACCAGAGCTGGGGTGTAGGCCGCAGGTGTGGGGGTGGTGAGAGGTTTGAGACAGAACAGACAGAACAGACAGATTGAATGAAATACACTGCTGAGAGGAGCAGCGGGGAAACAGGAGAGGTCTGCTGTGCCATGTGGGAAGCTCCCTGGCAGAGGATCGAACTCGTGCTGCAGTGGCTGCAGTAGCTTTGTAGTGCTGAGACTTAACCCCTTGCGCCACCAGGGAGACCAATAGTATATGATTTTTATCTTTTGTGAATATGTTACATTGATTTATTTGCATGTATTAAATCATTCTTGCTTCTCTGGGATAAATCTCACTTGATTATGATTCATCATTCTTGTGTTGAATTCTATATAGCACTTTTTTTTAATGGTGGAAGAATTTCTATTTGGCATTAAGCAGTTGGACTCAGTTTAGATGATCCCAATTTGCTGGCAGCGTCCACAGCATCTTAGTCAGGATCCAGTAGAACATATGCCTTCTCCTCTCCCTCAGGTCTGATTCAGTGTCACAGAGCTTCTTCCCAGTCTGTTCGGTCTGGTGCTTATTGGTCTTAACTCCACAGCGAACACAAGTGTGTTGTATTGCTGTCTTCTGTCTCCCTTATGGCGCACTCAGTGGTTGGGGGGAGCTTGATGATGGCATAGTGATGACGTTTATTTCTCTTGGGGGCACTTTTATGAGTATATTTGGGTTGCCATTGGAGCTGCAGTGTCTTGGGCTCCCAGAAGGTGGGATCTTTTTATTTGTGGTCTAGACCCCTCCACTACTGCTTTCTTGGCCTTCCAGCTTTGGCATTGGCCTCAGCCCTCGGAGAGGCAGAACCTGCCTTCTTTTCATTGGCTGCAATTTTTGTGGGGGGAGAAAACTATTTGCTAGCATTTTGTTGAAGATTGTTGAGCAAGATGGGCGTAATTTCTTTTTTAAAGGTTTGCTAGAACTTGTTTATAGCCATTTGGCCCTGGGCTTTTGTCTTAGGGGAGATTTTGGTTGCTGTTTCAATTTCCATGATTGTGATCAGTTTATTAAACTTGAGTTTTTTTCCTGGTTTAAATTTGGTAAGCTGTATTATTCTGGGAATTTGTCCTTATCTTCAAGGTTATCGAATTGATTATTTAGTTCATAGTAGTTATTTATGATTTTTTGTATCTGTACCATAGTATTTATTAATTTTGGATTTCATTTGTATTTATTAATTTTCTCTTTCTTTGTTTTATATAGCACAAGTTCATTTACTACTCTAAAGTGGTATGCTAAGTAAAATATACTACAGGGTTTTTTTCCTGTTTTGAAATGTATAGAATGCTGATTTGTGCTTGTAGATTTGCTACTTTTTTTTGCATGATAGGTCCCAGGTTGCTTTTTAATTGAGTATATACCACATGGTACCCAAAGTACTAATGTATATTGTCTGGCCGACTTCCACTTTATGGTAAACGATTACCCTGGTCTGTAGTGACACTCTGTATTAGTTTCCTATTGCTACTGTTTGCTGTCTCAAATTAGCACAAACCCGACTGAGTTAAAAGCAACACAAATTTATTATGTCACATTTCTTTGAGTTCTATGATCAGGGTGCCTTGGTTGGTTTTTTAAAATAATTTTTTTTAAACATTTATTTATTTATTTATTTATTTATTTATTTATACATACAGCCGGGGTACAGGCCAGAGGTGTGGAGTGGTGAGAGGCTTCACCAGAGACAGAGCGGGGAGCAGAACAGGCAGATCAGAAACACTGCTGAGGGGAGCAGCGGGCGAGGCAGGAGAGGTCTGCCGCGCCATGTGGGATTCTCCCGGGCTGGGCGTTGAACTCGCATCACGTGCTGCCGACAGCTCCACAGCGCAGCGCTCAACTGCTGCGCCACCAGGGAGGCCCTTTGGTTGGTTTTTTAACTCTAGATTTCATGAGGCCAGGATCAAGGTGTGGCTGACTGGGCTCTCACTGGAGGCTCTGGGAAGAATCTGCTTGTAAGCACAGGCGGAATCTGCTTTCCAGTGGCTGTAGGACTGTTTCTTTACCGGATGTCAGCTGGAAGCTGTTGTTAGCTTCTGAAAATTCTCTTCAGTTCTTGCATGCAAATCCTACATTTCAGAGCCATATGTGGTGTATTGAATCCTTTCTCTTTGGAATCTCTTTTACCACATCTCTTACTGCTGCATCTCTCTGACTCCTACTGGAGAAATGTCTGCTTTTAGGGCTCATGTAGTTAGATTACCTCTACCCAGTTAATCCAAGATAATTCCTTATTTTAAGCCCATGACTTTAATTATATCTGCAGACGTATCCTTTTTGCCATAGTCATAGGTTCCAGAGATTCGGGTGTGTGCGTCTTTGGGGACCTTTCTGCCTGCCCTCTCTGATTAAATCACTGTTTTTTTCAGCATGCTACACAATTGCCCCTGGTTGATGGGTTGCTAAGAAATCTCAGCGGTTTGTTACCATTTGGAACTATCTTATTTTCTGTCTGTGTCACGGGCTCTTCCTTCTGTCTGCTCACCCCCTGGCTATTCTTGTTATATTTCTAATTGGATCTGCTTCTTATCTTTTCCACCTACTTCTGCCATCTGTCCTTTTCTCCTTTTCATTTTTTCCTCTCTACTTTGCTCTGCTTTTCTTATCGTTTCTCTAGTCCTCAGAAGTGCGTGTTTGTGTGCGCGCGCGCGCGCGCGCGCGCGTGTGTGTGTGTGTGTGTGTGTGTGTATTTTATAGTCAGTACCAACGACTGTGAACATTCTCTTCTGGTTAATGGGCCAACTGTAATTCTTTTTTGACTATTTTTTCTGATATTTTAAGAGTTAGAGCTTAGCTACCTTTGCTCATATATCACTAGCTGACTGACCATAAACCTTTGATGCTGCAAGCTGAATATTTAATGTTGATGACAGTTAGATGGGGAACTTTATCAAGCACCCCCATAATTTTACTTTGGTCAAGAATGAATTTCTCTTCCTGTTGTAGATAGGATTTCCCCTTTAGTTTTCAGATGTAATGTACAAATAACAAAATAGAGTATGTTACATAAAGTACTAGTATATTGTGTTGTATAGTGGCTATGTGGGATACACTTAGCCAGTAGAAAGAGAAATTTCTCTATAGTGAAGAAATTCAGAACCATTGTCTCTTCAAGTATCATTTCTGCCCAAATGTCATCATTTTTAATAGTGGACTCGTCATAGATAAATCTGCCATTACTTATTTAATAAATCTTCCATTGATGGACACTTAGGTTGTTCATTTTTGTCACATATGTAAACTATACTGGAATGAATCTTGGTGCCCAAATCCATTATTATTTCATTTGGATAAAATCCTTAAGGTACAGTTACTGAGTTAAAAAATGTATGCATGTTTTTTATGCTTTTGATGTATATTGTCAAATAACTTTCTAGGAAATATTTACATTCTCTTAACCAAATTATGACAGTGTCTTTTTTCCTTTTCTATCAGTAAATTTTATTTTGTAAGATGCCGTAAATTGTACTCAAAGTATTCTAAATCCCAAACCATTGTTTACATTTGTGTTATTGTTTTAAAGGTTCTTATTTTAAGCATTGAAGACTGATATCACTGGTCAACATTGAGATTGTTACTGACTTAAAAAGGCAAATACGTAGTATCTTGCTGTGCTGAACATGAATATAACCCTGAAATTTTTTTATTAGCTCTTGTTTTGAAGATATTTCATGTAATTCATTTTATTTGTTTCACTGTGTGTATTTATCCAGTAAGACTGCAACAACATCCTAAATCAGCCTAGGATGATGTAATATTGCATCGCATTGCATACCATCAGGCACACGTCATCCAGAGTTGATTGCATCGTTTTCTGATGCAGTGCAATACTACTGCCAGGCGGCTGCTGAAGTAAGCTGACATCAGCAGTGCACTATAGAAAGCCCTGTCAGAAAGGTTGAGCACTGAAAATATTTCAGACTTTGTGCGAGACAGTTTAAGCTACTGTTCCATAGAACTGTTATTCTTTTGTCCATTTAGGCACAATACAGAATAGTAATGCCTCGAAAGTGTGTTAATAGCGTGGACAATTTCTGCTCTCTACTTGTGGGGAAGTGACATTTGCCAAGTAGAAGAAAAGTATCACTTCTCAAGTGAAGAAGGCTTATCATCTTTACTTTGGATGCAAGGTTGGTGACCAAGATAAGCCTTGGACCCCGCATATATGCTGTGCTACATGTACAACACAGCTTTCACAGTGGTTAAGTGGCAAAAGACCATCAATGTCATTTGCAGTCCCCATGGTGTGGAGAGAGCCAAGCAACCACATAAAAGACTGTCACTTCTCCTTGGTTCCTCCTCTTTCTGGCGGAATAACGAAGCAAAAGAAGTCGAGAATAGTCTACCCAAACATTCTATCTGCATTGAGACCAGTTCCACTTGGTGAGGGACTTCTTATTCCAGAACCTCTAGCAGAATATTCTTTTGATTCATCTGATGAAGACAAGGGTGAGTCAACCTGTTCTTCTGTCCCATCAGCATGCAGTGATCCAGATTTTCACTGTGGTGCATCATCAACCCCACACAGACTAACACAGGAAGAACTAAATAACCTGGTTTGTGATTCGCACTTACCCAAGAACAAGGCAGAATTGCTTGGATCAAGACTCCAACAATGGAATCTTCTAGAAGAAGATGTCACAATTACTTTCTATTGAAAGCGCCACCAGCAGTTGGAGCCTTTCTTCAGAAAGGAAAGTACTCTGGTATTCTGTTCCGATATTGAGGGCCTCATGAATGCCTTCGAAATCACTCATTACCCGCAAGAGTGGAGACTATTTCTAAACTCTTTGAAACTAAGTCTTAAGGCTGTGCTTTTGTACAGTGGAAACCATCTTCCCTCTATTCCAGTAGTGCATGCTGTCCACATGAAAGAGACACACACTAACTTAAAGCAGCTACTGAATTCCATTGAGTATAACATGGACAGCTGGCACGTCTGTGGTGATTTGAAGCTAGTTGCCCTTTTAATGGGACTGCAGCAGGGATATACAAAATACATGTGTTTCTTATGTGAGTGGGATAGCCGAGCAAGTGAATTGTACTACTTGCAGAAGGAATGGACTCACAGACAAAATGTAGCAGTTGGAGAGAAGAATATCCAGCACCTACCTCTGGTCAAGGCTCACAAAATCCTCCTACCACCCCTTTACATCAAACTAGTTTTGATGAAGAATTTCGTGAAAACCGTGGACCGCACCTCACCAGCTTTCCGATACCTGCATGAAAAATTTCCTTGATTCAGCCAAACAAAGATTAAAGAGGGAGTTTTTGTGGGTCCTCAGATTCGAGAGCTCTTCAAAGATGCGGTACTGGTTCAACAACTTGCTGCAGGGTGATGCGAAACAAGCATGGAATGCTTTTGCCTCGTGTCTACACACTTTCTTGGGAATGTTAGGGCAGAAAACTACAAGGAACTAGTAGAAGACATGCTGATGCAATATCAGAAACCGAATGCAATATGTTTCTAAAGATCCACTTCTTTCATTCCCATCTGGATTTCTTCCCTGAACACTGTGGTATGGTTAGTGATGAGCATGACGAACATTTTCATCAAGATACCGCATCCATGGAACAAAGATACCAAGGAAAATGGTCCACTGCAATGTTGGCTGACTACTGCTGGACACTCCCCAGAGATGCTCCCGAACAGCTGTACAAGAGACAAGCGAAGAAATCTAAAAAGTAGGCTATGACTTGATTTTTTACAGGTATTAACTGTAGGCCTATTACTGTTGCCATGCATTTTGTGATGTAAACATCAATTTATTGCAGATTACAAAAAAAATAGAGCCAAAATTAGAATTTAACTGTCATATTCGTGTTGAGCACACACAAATTGATAGGAAATGACCAATTTTATTTCAGTAACATGACTTTTGTAAAAATTTGTTGACCAGTGTATTTTTTTCCTTTTACATTTTGTCATTTAATTCATAGGAAATTTATAGAGAATACAAAAGAATAGAATTTAGATTTCAATTATGCAATCACATATTTTTAATAAAATTTGTCAAAAACTTTTTTAGATATACTGAATTTGAAGCTGAGAAAACTTGAGGCCTACCACTGTGACCTAATGGTTAAAAAAAATATTCACTCAAAACAGTCTAATGATTATTAATTACAGATTCAGTCTTCAGATTTTAGTTGTTATACATTTTGATTTGTATAGGATTAGAAAATTGTTATTGCTGTCTAATACTAAACATGTTTAAATTATACATTTTTTTTTCTATAAAGGGGAAAAGTATCCATCATACCCAGAATGATCATTTCCAGAATGATGGATTAGGTAAGTGGAAAAATTAGCCATATAAAAATTTATTTTTATGATTTAAGAAATTTACTTCCAATTTCATCATTTAAAAGAGGAGGGTGGCAGAAGTGACATACACGCGGACACACTGGAACTCTTTTTTTTTTTTTTTAAAGATTTATTTTTTATTTATACGTACAAGTTGGCGTACAGGCCAGAGGCGTGGGGCGGCGAGAGGGTTCACCAGAGACAGAGCGGGTAGCAGAACAGGCAGATCAGAAATACACTGCTGAGGGAGCAGCGGGCGAGGCAGGAGAGGTCTGCCGCACCATGTGGATTCTCCCCGGCGGGGCGTCGAACTCGCGTCCCCGCTGCCGACAGCTCCACAGCGCAGCGCTTAACCGCTGCGCCACCAGGGAGGCCCACACACTGGAACTCTTAACTTTTTTATTCTACGCACCTGGTCTTATAAATGCTTTGATATTTCATTTCTGTAAAGGTGATTTTGTAGGTATGAAAGGAAAAGAAGTTTTGGGGGAGAAACATAATTTTTGGGAAAATATGCCCTACAGGTATTGGGTCATTTAGACTTCAGTGATTTACATTTAACAATTTAAAATGCTAGAGAATTATGCTTTTAAAATAATAATTGCTTGACTTTATTTTGTGTGTGATCACAAGTCAAAACTATATTTTGAAGAGTTGTAGTTTTAGAAGAGTAATACTGAGAGTGTTATGTGTGCACGTCGTTTTTTTTTCTTAAAGGACACATTTTCAGCTCAATGAAAGACATTTAAAATTATGATAGTTTATAAAAAGGATCCTTTGTAGTTATCAAGCTAATTTTAGTGGAGCATTGTAAAATAGTTTTTGTGTTTTTTTTTAATATGCTTTACTCTTCCACATACATTTCTTTGATTGTAAGATATTTTATGGTAAACCTGGGAAATATATTTGGCTGTTGTATGATTTAAATTATTTTTGTCTGGGTGAATATGTACAACTCTTGAATGCATCCTTTTTCTGTTTTTCAGTTCAGCCCAATCCTTCTGTACTTATTGGCAATCCTATTAGAGCATATACTCCTCCCCCACCTCTTGGACCTCACCCAAATTTGGGAAAATCTCCAAGCCCCGTTCAACGAATAGATCCTCACACTGGGACGAGTATTCTTTATGTACCTGCTGTCTATGGAGGGAATGTAGTTATGTCGGTGCCTTTACCTGTAAGTGGATGTTTGAAAACACGATTCTATTAAATAAAAATAGATGCCAGTAAATTTGTGACTATCCCAAAAAGTGTTCTACCACCTCTTTTTCTCTTTAAAACTTTTAGTGCCTATTAGCTTCTTTTGAGCAACTCTTATCTTTAACTTTCAAAATTTGAAATGACCAAAGAAATGTGATTTTTTGCTTATAATTTTTTACTACATTGTCAATAACTGAAGAAATCTGTAAATTGGATGTTTTGATTTATAGGGTTTTGTATTCTTCTAAATGGTTTTACTGGAAAAAATTAGGCTAACCATTAAAGTTAACAGAGCTAGTAAATTGGTCTCTTGTTTTTAAAGTGATGTCTTTATCTTATCTTCTGCTTTTTGTTCATGTATATAATTCACTAATCCTTCCTAAGAAATATGTTCTTTAGAAGGGACAAAGAGGCTTGGATTAGTCTAGCTCCTTTGTATCTAAATTCATCTGAGAAATTCTGCACTTTATGGAATCTTACTGGTACTTAAAAACATTATTAAATCCTTTCTGAGACGGCAGGTTTCGTAGAACTGCCATCTTGTTTAAAGTCCATCTTATTCCCTTTAAGATATTTGAATATTTTGGTGACTTTGTTAATTTGATGATATACTACTATTTCTGAATTCAGAAATTTTAGCTTCTATAATTTCTTTCATTTAGGGTAAGTATTGTAATTTCAGGCAGAGGTCATCATTACCTGAAAGGATCTCTGACACCTGTTCCTACACCCCCAAATAGAAAAATGCCTAGGTGCAAACATTTCTCTGCCACATTGGTCATAATAATTCATAATCACAGCAAACCATGAGAATAACTGTCAGTAAGAAATATGTAATTCCTATCCACTCCCATAGACTTTCGATTTTAGCTGAGTTATTTCTTCCCAGACAGCCTGGCAACATTATACATCATCTGCTTTAAATAGTAAGTCCCTTAGGATTTGTATTTCATTTTACTAGGTCAAAGAGGCTTGTATTATATAAGATTTCTATGAGTCTGCATTTAACAGTTATATTTTAATAATATAATAGGGACACAAGCCTAGATGTCAGTGGATTTATTCCTTTTATGTTAATATGCAGAAATTATATATTTAGACACACTTAAACAAATTTTCTGTGGTTTAGGGGAAGAGTTGAATTAGTCAAAAGACATTAATTAAAATAATGACTTGTTTAAATTTTGCCTGCAATAAATGAACATGAAATGATTTCATTATTCATATGAAGTTGGAATACCAGTTTTTTTTGTTGAGATTCCATAGGCAACATTTCCTTAACTTTTCCCCTGTCCTCTTGTTCTGTCTATTAAACTATATAACTATGCAGTTTTGATTTTAGAAGATAATTTCTGTGGTAATCAGTGATGTGTATATATTCTTCTTGAAAGGTAAGTGATTCAAGACTATAAGTGTAATGCCTCAAGGAATAATTACCAATTTTAAGTCTTCAATTTCTTTGTAATCTGAAAATGAGCATCTTTCACTTATCCAGTAAAGATTCAGGGAGCTATTTTTTTGCCGGTTAAGATAGCGAGGTAATTCTGCTAGTTATTACTATCAGTATCAACTTGGAAGTTAATTATTTTGGTAAACTTAACATCTGTCTGTCGTGTTTGCTATTTCTAATCAACAGCACTATTCCTTCCCAAATGTACTTAATGCAGTTATTTTATTTCTTGTGATGACCTAGGTACCATGGACAGGATACCAGGGTAGGTTTGCAGTTGATCCTCGAATAATCACGCACCAGGCAGCGATGGCCTACAATATGAACCTCCTGCAGACCCATGGACGGGGGTCTCCTATACCTTATGGCCTTGGGCATCACCCACCTGTCAGCATAGGGCAGCCACAAAACCAGCATCAGGAGAAGGATCAGCATGAACAAAGAAATGGTGAGTTGCTTTGCTGCCTCATTTTCCTAAATTGGCGATAAACCAAGTTGTGTCAACATAAAATTTCCGTTAGCAGCATGATTATTAACTCATTTCTGGGTTAGAGACGTCTTCGAGAAAGAATCTGATGGAAAAACCATGCATCCTCCCTCCAGAAGAGACAAATATGTGCACAGAAAATTTCGATGTAACCTATCACTTATGATTGGTATCAGTTTCCTAAAAAAATGTTAAATATTAATAGAGTATTTTAAATGGTAGTCATTTAAAATTGAGACAGAATCCTCCTGTTAAGCATTTTGTTGATCCAAAATGTTTCGGTGGTATACTGGACATTAATGCTACTATGGTGATAGTTGACTTAGACTACTTTCTTATGTAAATCATCATTTCTTGTCTACTAGAATTGCAAATATCAAAAAACTACCCACTCTTTTTAAAAATCAGGTTCATTGGGTATAATTTATATGCACTAAAATTTACTTTTTTAGATGTGTAGTTTGATGTGTTTTGCAAATGCATAAAGTTGTTAAGCACCACCAAAGTCAAGCTAACAGGCTATTTGTATTACCTCAGAAAGTTTCCTCATGCCCTCTGCCAGCAGTCTCCTCCTCCAGCCTCAGCCTGGGCAGCCTGGCTTCCATCCGGGCACTTTTGTCTGTACTCAAGTATGTTATATAAGTGGAAACATAGTTTATTTTGTTAACTTAATCATTGTTTTGCTTCATGCACTTAGCTTAATGTTTTTAGAGATTCATTCATGATGTCTGTGTCAGCTGTTTGTTTCTTTTTATTGTTGATTAATAATCCAATCTGTGGATCCACCACAGTGTTTTGTCTATCCATCAGCTGATGGATACCTTAGTTATTTCTGATATTTGGTTTTCGTGACTAAAACTGCAATGGACACACTCATGAATATATGTTTTCATTTATCTTGGGAAAACACCCAGAAGTGAGATGGCTGAGCGTATTGTAAATACAAATTTAACCTAAAGGAAACTGCCATTCCATTTCCCTAACTAGCTTGAATCCTTTTTCATTTCTAGTAGCGATGTATGATTTCCAGTTGCTCTATATTCTCATCAGCACATGGTATTGCCAGTGTTTTTCATCTTGCCCTTGCAAGTGGGTGTCTGATAGTATTGTGTGTTAGTTTGCATGTTCCTAATGACTAATGATACTGAGTATCTTCTCATTGGGTTTAGTTGCCTTCTGGATATCTTTGATGAAACACCTACTCATTTTTTTTGCCCACATATTGGTTTGTATGTCTTGCTGAGTTTAAGAGTTCCTTATGCATTCTAGAAATATTTAATTAAGTAATATATTTTGAAAATATTTCTTCCAGGTTATACTTCTGGCTTCCTTTTTCATTTTCTTTTTAATCCATAGACCTGTCTATTCTTGATGAAGTCCTGTTTATGCATTTTTTTCTTCTATGCGTCATGGTTTTGGTGTTGTGTCTAAATTATCTTTGCCTGATCCAAGATCTTATGGAAGTTACATAGTTTTAGGTCTATTTTGAGTTAATTAAGTATGGTAAGAATCAAAGGTGTCTGGTAGTTTTTTTCATTTGGTTTTGCGTATATCTGTTCAGTTTTCCATCACCATTTGTTGAAAACATAGTCCTTTTTCCATTAAACTAACTTGACCTTTTGTTGAAAATAAATTCACTGCATGCATGAGATCTCTATTGTGTTCCATTGATGCATATGTTTATATTTATCCCAAATAAGCTGTTTCAACTACTGTAGGTTTATGTAAGTGTTGGATTTCAGGGGTTATAAGTCTTCTGACTTTGTACTTTTTCAAAATTGAATATTCCAGGTCCTTTGCATTTTCATTTACATTTTAGAACGGATTTAGCATTTTCTATTAAAAGTCTGCTGGGATTTTGTTCAATCTGTCAGTCAATTTAGGGATAAATGACATCTTAACAACATTAGTCTCCTGATTTTTGAATAGGGCATCTTTTTCTTTTTTTACGGTCTTGATTTCAGCTTTTGTGTTTTTTAGCACACAACTTTTGTACCTGCTTTATTAATGTAAAAGTTTAGGTTAACATAGGTAATTACTATTATAATTTTCCTCCTCAGTGGTATATCCCACACATTCTGACATTTTATATTTTTCATTTCATTCATTCAGTTCAATACACTTTCTAATTTCTTTTGAAATTATATCCAGGAATTATTTAGAAAGGTGAGTTTTAGTTTTCATTATTTTAATTCTATTGTAGTAAGAAAACATATGATTAACTCAATTTTTTTTCTTAGTCCAGTGTAACAGTCTACCTTTTTATTGGGGTTTTAGACCATTTAATGTGATTATTCATATAGTTAGATTTGATTTTACCATCTTGCTGTGTTTGATTTGTCCAGTCTGTCTTTTTATTCCTATTTTTTTCTTTTGACTTCTTTTGCGTTAGTTGCATATATTTTAAGATACCATTTTGTCTTCTCTGTTTTTTCCTCAGCTCTTTTACTTTAGATTTTGCTTCAGGTGTACATTAGACATCTTTAACTTAACATGGTTCTACTTTCCAATTTATATTTCTTCACTTTATGTGGTAAAGTATAAAGTAAAATAATCTTACTATTTTAACTTTTCCTCTCCTAGTCTTATGATTTGTTTCATGCATTTTACTTTCACATATGTTGTAAGCCCCAAAACACTTTTTTTTTTAAAAAAAAAACAACAGCTAAGTTTAAGGACTTTTAAATAATAAGAAAAATGTTTTTTGTCTGTTCATGTAGTTAACTTTTCTGGTTATCATTTTTTCTTTCATTATATGCATGTTTCCATCTGATAATGTTTCCTTTTACCTGAAGGGTTTAATTTTCTCTGTGGTGCATACCTGCTGGGGTTGAATTCTTCCAGCATTTTTATGTGCAAAGAGTCTTTATAAACCTTTGTAAAGGTTTGTAATCTTTCAGTACTTTGATGATGTTACATTGTTTCCTTGCTTTCTTTGTTTCTAGTGAGAAATCTGATACCATCCTTATCTCTCTTTTTTTTTCCCTATAGGTAGTATGTCCACTTTTTGTACAGAGTCTAGCAATTTGATTGTGATATTTCTTGGTGTAGATTTCTTCATGCTTCCTGTGTTTGTGGTTTGTTGAACTTCTTGGATCTGTGGGTTTATAGCTTTCATCAAGTTTGGGGATTTTTACCCTTTATTTTTTCCAGAAAACAAATAATTTTTTGGTCTCACCATCTCCATCTACCCACATACTAGGTTGCTGACAGTTTTCCCACAGTTCACACTCTCTCTCTTCGTGTTTTAAAAATTCCTTTTTGTGTTTCATTTTCTGTAGTTTCTATTGCCATGCCTTTACTACATTCACTGTGTTTTTCTTCACAGTGTTTCATCTGCTGCTACGTCCATGTGGTGTACTTTTCATCTCAGACATTGTAGTTTTCTTGAAGTTTAGTGGTGAGGCTATTCTTGCATGATAATTCATTTTAGAAAGTTCCAGTGGAATTTCTAAAAGAATCTTTTTGAGGTGAACCCAAATCAAGGATTCTTTCAAGGAATTTTGAATATCTAGCAGTTAAGTGTGACAAATTAACAGCTCTTCATATCTATAAACGGCATTATATAAATCTTGCAATTGTGATTTTTTTGAAATCTTAATTTTGCTTTCTCTACTATTTATCATCCACTTGCATTCATTTCTATATATTGTTTTTTAAAAGTATTACATCATTCCTGTTTTTCAGTTTAGATTCCTTTACTAATTTGGATTGACACTTTATATGAATTTTTGCTTTCTTGTACTAGTAAATGACCAAAGCATCAAGCATTTATGAATTGGCAAGAATGCCAAGGCTTTTTTAAATATTTAGTTAAAAACAAATGAGGGTAAATTCCTGGGAATTGGGTAGCTGTCTTTGGGATTATTTGATGTTTTAAATTTATTCATCTTTTAAGCTTTTGCCTTTTTAATGAGTTTTGCTTCATTTATAAATTTTTCTTTCTTAGGGAGAAACTGTAGTTCTGAACGTTTAAGAACAAAACCCACACAGTAATATAAAATGATAGTGATGAGTGAAAAATGTTTAAAATATTCTGCTTTGTCTAATGTTGAATAGTTATTAGAAACGTAGCATCTGCTGGAGACAATTTATAAGAATTTTAAAATATTTTCTTAGGTAAAAGTGATGCAAATAACCCCGGACCTGAAATTAATAAGATTCGGACACCAGAGAAAAAGCCTATAGAATCAAAACAGGTATGCTGGTTACGTTTAGTGAATGCATTCTTCTAATAGACTTAGTCTCATTGATAGTCTGAGAATCTTTTTTTTTTTTTTAAAGATTTGTTTATTTATGCATACAAGCTGGGGTGTAGGCCAGAGGTGTGGGGTGGTGAGAGGATTCACCAGAGACACAGTGGGGAGCAGAACAGGCAAATCTACTGAAGTACACTGCTGAAGGGGGGGCAGCGGGTGAGACAGGAGAGGTCTGCTGCGCCATGTGGGAAGCTCCCGGGCCGGGTATCAAACCCGTGCTGCAGTAGCTCTGGATCGCTTCATAGTGCTGCACTTAACCCATTGTGCCACCAGGGAGGCCCAACAGTCTTAGAATCTTGATGTTTTAAAGAAAAATTTATGCCTTTTTATATATATCTGTTACGGTTATTGTATCACAAGAATGTAGTAGGCCATATTGCCCTCTGTCCCCGCATCTTTTCTTTGGCTGCATTATTTCATTTATCATTAATGTTTCTCAAATTGAGTTATTCAGTGATAGACTTAAATTTAGGGACTTTCCCTGATAAAGTAGTAGATGAAGGCACAGTTATAGATGTGTCATTGAAAATTTTCTTAGAATGAAGAGAGCTGATTTAGAGAAAGGAAGAATTAACTTCCTTAGAGGAAGGAAGGCTTTCTGAAGTCCTTCACCTTGTTCTCTCATCATACCCACTGTGTGAATCTTTAACTTGCTGTCCATTTGTCTACTTTCTCTGTTTCTGTGCTTGCAAACCACTTAGAGAAAATGAAATCATGGTTGAATTAGTGCCACTAGAAATTCATTTTTTCTTAATCTTAGGGAACCGTGGATTTCTTTTCCATGTACGTAATTCTCTTTGCTCAGTTTTCTTAGCAGTTCTTCTCATCCTAACTCCCTCTGCCTTCTGTTAGCCTATGAGTGGGAGGTGGCTTTGCCTTTAACTTACATTATCAGGATTCCACCCTGTTAATTTAAAACCTAGTTTCATTGTTTCTTCCATATCCTCGAACATCCTTACTTCCTCATCCCCAGCCTTAGAGTCCCATTAAGACTCATCACTCCTCTTCCTGTCATCTCACGTACCTTGCTCCTGCTCCACATTGACCTGTAGGTGCTTCCAGCTGTTGGTTCTCTCTTCTCAGCCTGTACCTAAGTTAATGGGTAGGATGTTTTTTAAAGGGACACTTTCTTTGACCGTAACCTCTTAGCTATTGCCCAATTTCTCCTTTCTGTCTCATCTCCTGTATAAGAAACCCATGCAGTCTGGTATTAGGTCTCAGCATTTCATTGAAACTATTGTGTTCCAAGTGACCAAATCTTTCGAACACACTTTCATTGTAGTCTTACTTGACTTTTTCTCTGGTACTTGGCATTTTCTACATGTTTCTTTGACATAATATTTATACTCTCTCTAACATGATCTTCTTTTTTATAAGTTCCTTTCTACCCCCTTTCCATTTGTCCCAAATCTTTGAATTGAGGTTTTCCCTCCTCTCTTTGTATTCTCTGCTTTCTTACCATTAAACTAGTCCAATGTCATGATTTTAAATGCCTTCTCTATGATAATGACTTGCATACCTGTATCTCTAGCCTCAGCTTTGCTTTAAGCAGCTGTTCTCTATATTCACTTACTAATGTCCCATAAGGCCCTTTGGTTCAGTTTCTACAACTGGATGGATTCATTGTGCACTAGAGTAGCAGCATTGTGAATGAAGCAGCCAGGTAGAACCTCCTGCTAAAGAAAGAGGGGTGTTTCAATTAACGTAGGAGTCCTGTGTGTTTGGGGAGGGGTTCAGAGAGAGACAGACACATGTTTGGCTGGTGTAACAGTAGTATCAGCAGCAGTTGTTGCCAGAAGCAGATTAGGACAAAACTGACTATGAGAGTCTTAGGTACTACCAAGACAATTAAAGCTAAGATAACTAAATGTCTCTCATAGCCCTGTTTTTAAATTCCTGTTATGATCCTTCTCTGTTAGGGAAATAGGAAACCTGATAGACATGTTTCATTTTCTTTCCCATCCTGATGCTTTTCAAACTCTGATCCTTTGTCCTGGGACCTAGGGATGGGAACGTGGTAAGAAGGGGGCATCGGGGAGGAATTCCTAGCTCTTTGATTCAGTGCCTCAGTATGAAGAGGAGAGTCATAGAGGATAATCTAATTCTTATAATAGTAGATTGATATTTCTTCAGATCATATACTGTCCCCTCTCTGTGTAGCGCAAGGCAGTAGCGTAGAGTGGCACAGCCTTGACCTAACTTTCACACTGGCCTAGCTTCCTGTCCACGTCTAAGTCAGAAGTGAAGGAGGGAATTAAAACAGCCCCTGAGCCACAGATAACCTTGACATCTAGTGGTGATCTCCCTCATTAGATCAGAGTGTAGCTATCAACAATGTCTTCTTAGAAAAAGTATATCCCATATGGATATCATTTAAAAGGTAAAGATTTATGGGGAAAAATGTGTGTTTATAAAAAACTTTAATCAGGTTCTAGGCATTTGAAGAACGGGCATTGTAGCTACTTAGAAAGACTCCAACAGTGTCTATGGCCTTACCACCCTGAACGCGCCTGATCTGGTCTGATTCGGAAGCTAAGCAGGGATGAGCCTGGTTAGTACTTGGATGGGAGAAAGACTGCGACAGGGTTGTCATTCTTCTCATTTCTTTTTCTGAACAATTAGATATATCCAGTAATCTTACAGACCTTCATGGCCAGTTTAATGACAGTTCATTTGAACCAGTGATTAGAGGTGAGAATGTCCTTGGGAAATGACTGGCACATTGCATCATCACTTGCACAGTGCAAATACATCATCACATGTACCCCCAGCTTCAGTTCAGGAACAAGCCTCTTGCGTTGGTTTTGGGGAGTGGTCAACTCCACATCTAACTTGAGAACCTTTCTTGAGGCGAGTGCACTGAATTCTCAGTGATGGTTTCAGTACTGAAACCTGTAAGGAGATTGATGTGCCGGAATGGCTCATTGAGTGTTAGCCAGAGCTGGTAAAGAACAATGGCCTCTTTCCATCTCGTTTGTCATTTTTCACATTGTTGCCACTTATGATCAAACTTGTGTTTCAGAAGGGTGATAATACATTCTAGCTTACAAACCTTTGGTAATATACTACAGTTACGTTTTACAGTTTAAAGAAATGTTTATATTCTTTGTTTAGTCATTCATACTTTTGTGTAATTAGGCTCTTGCTATTTCATCTGAAACAAGAAGGGGACATGAACATATAAACAAGTGAAGTTGCATCTCTTTGTACACAGAACTGCTCGTGCGCCTCAAATTCACCGTATTTTTTCTCTTCTCTTCATCTAGGATAAGCTCTTACCTTTCTTTAGGCAGCCCTTCCCTCCCTGGAATAGTCTGCTTCCTTTGGAAGTTTTAGCTCGACTTTTAGCTAAAGCTTTGAAGCACCTTTAATTTTCTCAGGCATGAGGATCTCCTTATACATCCTCTTACTGCACTTTTGATGATATGTCTAAATGTCGTTATCCTTTACTGGTCTCTAAACCAGGGCTGAACAAACTTTCTGCAGAAGACCAGAGAGTAAATCTTTATAAACTATGTGGGCCATAGATTTCTGTTGTATTCACTCCATTCTACCTTGGTAGTAAGAAATTAGCCTTAGATAATTTGTAAACAATATGGCTATGTTTCAGTAAAATTTTATTTTACAAAAATCTGGTGAGCCAGAAGTGCCCGGCAGTGATGGGAGCAGTAGTTTGCCAACCCCTACTCTAAGCTCTTGTGGATACACACCACGTCTTCTTATTGTTTTTAAATTTTTAGTATTAGACATAATGCCTTTGGTCGGCCATCAGTAAATGTTTGGTGAAGGAATAAAATACCAGTTTCTAATAGCAGAAATGGTTACGTGTGATATAGTACTGCTTAGTTATTTATACACTTCAGAGTTGTTTAAATTGAAACAAGTTTTTTTATTAATATAGATATGTTTGGGGAAAGAGATATGTACAAACAATAAAATCAGAAAGAAAAGACATTTTAATGATGTATATCAAAAGGAGATAAATAGTTATTTTTCCAAGGAAGAAAGCGTGAAATTAAAAGTGTTTCTAAAGGTATTTAAAGTGACTGTATAATAAAACCGCAGCCTTTTTATGACTCAAATTTAATATGCTGCTTTTATTAATTTTTTGCCCTAATTTAAAAAGAATTAATTCCCTTATTTGATTGTCAGAAAGTGATAGCATTCTTGCTATCCTAAGAATGTACCGTATCTTTTTGGTGTATTAGCGTGGGAAAGGCAGAGAGCCGCTGGACTTGGTCTTCTGCAGTTTAAATGCTTCTTATTTTTTTCTAGATTGATTTGGAATCCAGTCCACAGAACAGAAGTCCTGAATCACGCCCTGGTGTTGTTTATCCTAATACCAAATTTCATCGCAAAGATAATCTCAATCCAAGACACATAAATCTTCCTCTTCCTGCTCCCCACGCACAGTATGCAATCCCCAGTCGTCATTTTCACCCCCTCCCCCAGTTGCCCAGACCACCATTTCCAATTCCACAGCAGCATGCCTTGTTAAATCAGCAGCAGAATAATTTGCCTGAACAACCAAATCAAATGCCACCTCAACCAAATCAGGTCGTCCAGCAGCAGAATCAGCTGAGTCAGCTGACTCAGCAGCCACCGCCGCAGCTTTCTCCTGCCTATCAGGCGGGTCCCAACGGCGCTTTTTTTAATAATGCAGTTTCTCATCGACCACAGTCTCCTCCTGCAGAGGCTGTGATTCCTGAGCAGCCCCCTCCCATGCTGCAGGAAGGCCACAGTCCTCTGCGAGCCGTTGCGCAGCCCGGCCCCATTCTTGCTTCACATCTGAATAACTTCACTGATGAGAACCCCCCAGGACTGCCCATAGGGGAGGCATTAGGTAAGTTCTCCTGTCGCTGCTGGATGTGACAAATACAGAAATCACTTACTTAAAGTGGTCGTACTATATGGTATTAATTTGGCTCAAGATTGAGTCATTTCTTCTGATAATGCCAGCAGAAATCAGTCTCTAATTCCAAATCTATATACTGTGAAGCCCCATCTGATACCAGGTTGTATCATTATGTCATAAAGAAGAGTCCCCATCCCCGTAACTCTGGCTTCTGGCAAATTTAGAAAACATTGACCTATTCCAGAAGTGAATTGGTAGCCATTTTTGGCCTTTGTGGAGAAAGTCTGGTTATAAAAACTCTTGAAAAAGTTAGCTTGAAACCCTGAACACATGACAGCTGAAGCTTTCCCACCATGTTCTTGCAGATCGGATGCATGGAAGTGTCGCCCTGGAGACGCTGAGGCAGCAGCAAGTGCGGCTACAGCAGTGGAGCGAGCACCATGCCTACCTCAGCCAGGGCAGTATGCCGTACCCTCACCATCACCATCCCCACCCTCACCTCCAGCATCTTCCTCAGCCGCCCCTCGGATTACATCAGCCGCCCCTGAGGGCAGACTGGAAGCTTCCCAACAGCGCTGAAGAGGAAGCAGAAGCAGCGGACTCGAGGTATTTCAGCGGACTGAGCACAGCCTCTGAAACACAAGCCCTCGCTGTTTTCTTTTTTGAATACTGTCCTTTCAGCCTCGAGTTGGAATGTTGTCCCAGAGGAGCTGGATGCTGGCTGGCCTTCCAGGCACTTGCTACCTGGTTCTGTTGACTGACTCTGCAATACGGAGAGTCCGTTAGAGGTCATTCACACAGACCTAGGTGTGCACGATCCGTGGCTCTGGATTCTCTTTTAAAAGAGAAACGTGACATCATCTCCACTATGGGGGTTTTCCCCCTACTCAGTACTGTAAAGAATGAATTTATAATTATAAGTTTAAACTTTCTAAGTTTATAACTTTGTGAGTTTATAAAGAGTGAATAAGAACAGAAGTAATTTAATGATTGAAAGTCCAAATTTGTCCATTTATCATTAGTTTTTCCCCTAGTCGTACAGAATTCCACCTCCTTTAACTCTAGGGGTCAGCCTGACTTCAGTTTGTTTTTATGGCCAGAGTCATGTGACTGCAGTGAAGTGTCCCCTAGTCCCTCTGAACAAGGCCGCCAGCATGGGGACCTTGTGCAGCTGCCACGCCTCAGAGACAGGTGGCAGCAAGGACAGCTGTTTCCAATACCAAGAGAAGAATCAGGCAGCTGGGGACACCTTGTGTCATCTGTTGATTTTAATGCTTACGTTTGAGAAGAATTCATCTTTTTTCTAATTGCGAGGATTTTCGTTGTGGGCATGACACGTGCAGTTGACTGAGTGCTCCTTAACGTGATAGAGCTTTTCTTTTGTTTTCTCCCCCTCATGTTTCATCATCTCTGTGTAGGCTTCAAGACTTAATCAGAGAGCTGTCTAACTGTGATCAAAGCGAAACACGGGAGCTAGCCGAAATGCCACCACCTCAATCAAGACTCTTGCAATATAGACAAATTCAGACTAGGAGTCCACCAGCAGTCCCCTCCCCCCCGTCCAGTGCTGACCACAGTAGCCACTTTCCTAACTTTAATGACAGCAGCAGAGAAGTTGAAGTAGCCAGCAACCCAGCATATCCGCAGCGCCTACCGCCCCAGATATTCGGCTCGCCTTTCTCGTTGCCATCCGAACACCTTGCCCCTCCTCCCCTGAAATACCTGGCACCTGATGGAGCATGGACTTTTGCTAACTTGCAGCAGAATCACCTGATGGGGCCGGGCTTCCCCTATGGCCTACCTCCGTTGCCGCACCGGCCACCACAGAACCCTTTTGTACAAATCCAGAATCATCCACATGCTATTGGTCAAGAGCCATTTCACCCATTGTCATCTCGAACAGTATCTTCTTCTTCGCTCCCGAGCTTAGAAGAGGTAAACATCTTTCTTTGTCTTTTTTCCTTTGGGATGAGTTGACTGTGAAAAATAGCAATGTTTACTGCTGTGAGTAATAGTGGACAGATTTATTGAATTTAGTAGCCTTGTAAAGGTAAATCTTTTCTTGGAACTTATTTTTATTTCCACCCTCTTGTAGTATTTCAGACTTTGTAGGCAAGTCATTATTGTTGGGAACGTGTCCCATCTGACTGACTTGAGGAGACTGTTCATTCAAGTAGCTCTGTCCTGTCCAATCTGGGGGAATCGTTTGTAATAATTCTTTTTACTTTAAGTTACATTTGTTAATTACCAGCTTGTTAACTGGGCCTTCCTAAGTTGTTGGCTTGCTCAGCCAGTGACGGTTCCAAGTGCGCTCCTGTCTCTCCTCCTGGTGCTTTCTTAGCCTGAAGCACTTAGTACACAGTTGTCCTCTGAGGCGCAGACATCAGAACTTGGAGCTATTTAACATCAAATTGACTCAGCTCACTAATCATTTTAAGGTAAACAATTTTCATCTTAAAATACATAGGTATTTCCAAAGAGATCTTTCTGGACCTTGGTGGATATGAAAATCCTAGTAATTCCAGGTTCTAAAACTTCCAAAAGAGTGTTGTTTGGTATGGATTAAAAACATTGTCTACTTTTTTTTTCAATGAAAGCTAGTGGCGATTACAGATGAGAGTGTGGAGAGCTGGTTGTGGTCATTTTCCATCACAGATTTCTTCTTAAAACAGGACAAACATTTCCTGTTTTGATATATGAAAAATATATTTTGACGGCTTCATTTTGGCATTTCCTAAATGATTTCTAAAGGCTTCAGAAATAATCTTTCACATGTTTTGCAAATCAGCTGCTGATGAAAAAGTCAAGTTTCATAGGGAAAGTTCCATATCTTATTTAAATGGCTTGGGAGGTAATTTGCTCATAATGTTTCAGTATCCATTGGTTGACTCATTTTATATGATAACTGTCATTAAAACAACTTAATTGCTGTCTTAAGCTCCTAATGTAAATTGTAAGCATATCATGAATTGGTGTCCGTGTATATGTATTGTGAATATTTAGAAGTTTGAAACTGTTTTTCAAAGCTCGACACATCCGCATTATTTCAAATTATAATAGAATGGCTTTACAATTCACCAGTAATGTAATTTTCAGTAAAGCAGTGTTTTATGTGTCTCCCTACCTACTTATCTTTATGATAAAATTCATATAATAAAAAACTCAGCTTTTTAGCCATATTAAAACTAAGTTAATGGGTTCTGGTATATGCACAGTATTGTGCAGCAATCGTCACCATCCAGTGCCAGAATGTTTTTATCATCCTCAAACCCTGTAACCATTAGGTAGTCATTCCCCAATCTTCCCTGTTCCCAGTCCCTAGCTACTAATCTGTTTTTTTTTTTTAAAGATTTATTTATTTATATATACAAGCTGGGGTACAGGCTAGAGGTGTGGGGCAGCGAGAGGGCTCACTAGAGACAGAGCAGGGAACAGAACAGGCAGATCAGAAATACACTGCTGAGGGGAGCAGCGAGCAAGGCAGGAGAGGTCCGCCGCGCCATGTGGGGTTCTCCCCGGCTGGGCATCGAACTCGCATCGCGCGCTGCCGACAGCTCCACAGCACAGCGCTTAACCGCTACGCCACCAGGGAGGCCCTACTAATCTGTTTTCTATCTTTTTTTTTTTTTTAAAGATTTATTTATTTATGCATACAAGCTGGGGTACAGGCCAGAGGCGTGGGGCGGCGAGAGGGTTCACCAGAGACAGAGTGGGGAGCAGAATAGGCAAATCGACTGAAACACACTGCTGAGGGGAGCAGCGGGCGAGGCAGGTGTGACGTGCCATGTGGGAATCTCCCCGGTCAGGCGTCAAACTCACGTCGTCGCTGCCAACAGCTCCACAGTGCAGGGCCTAACCACTGCGCCACCGGGGAGGTCCATGCTCTCTGTCTTTTTGGAGATATTTCATACAGATGAAATCATAGATATAGGACCTTTAGTTTTTGGCTTCTTTTAGCATAATACTTTTAAAACTCATCCACTGGGTAGCATGTATCAGTACTTCATTCTTTTTTATGGCTGGATAGTATTCTGTTGTATGGCTATATCACAGTTTGTTTATCCATCAATTGATAGACATTTGGGTTGCTTCCCAGGCTTTCTCTGTTAAGAATAAGTCTGCTGTGAACAGTCATGAACAAGTTTTTGCGTGAAAGTGTATTTTTAGTTCTCTTCAGTATGTACCTAAAATTCCTGAGTCATATGGTAACTCTATGTTTAATTTTTTGAAGAACTGCCAAACTGTCTTCCACATTCCATCTTTCTACATTCCCACCAGCCATGTAGTGGGTTCTACACCCCCCACCCCCGCTTTTATTTTAAATTACAGCCTTCCTAGTGGGCATGAAGTGGTACCCACTTCAGTGTGTTTTGATTTCCATATCTTTGGTAACTAATGATGTGTTAAGTGTCTTTTCGAGTGTTTATTGCCTATTTGTATGTCTTCTTTGAAGAAATGTCTATTCAGATTCTTTGCCCATTTAAAAATAACGGTTGTCTCCTTGTGGTGGAGTTTCAACAGTATTTTAATATATTCTGAATACTACTTATGACATACATGATTTGCAGTATTCTCTTCCATTCTGTGGTTGCTTTTCACCTTCTTGATTGTATCCTTGGAAGTGTAAAAGTTTTAAATTTGTATAAAGTCCAGTCTCTGTCTTTTTTTGATTGCTAGGCTTTTGATGTCATATCTGAAAATCTCTTGCCTACTCCAGGTTCACAAAGATTTACATCTACCTTTCCTAGTTTTATAGTTCTAGTTCTTACATTTAGTTCTTCGATCCTGTTTGAGTCATTTTTGTGTATTAATTGAGGTGTCAAATTTCATATGATTATCCAGTTTACTCAGCACCATTTGTTGAAAAGACTGTTCTTTGCACCATTAAGTGATCTTGGCAACCTTGAAAACTCAATTGACATGGGTTTATTTCTGGACTCTCAATTCTATTCTTTGGTCTTTATGTCCTATGTCATATTACTTGTTTGTATACTATAGCTTTATTGTGAGTTTTATATTTGGAAGCATGAATCTTTGTGATTTGTTCTTTTCTAGAATGTTTTGGTTATTCTAGATCCCTTGAATTTCCATATGAATTTTAAGATCAGTTTGTCAATTTCTGCAAAACCAAACCAAACCAAACCCTAGCTGGCATTTTAAAAGGATTTGCTCTGAATCTGTAGATTAATTTGAGGATTATTGCTATTTTAACAATAAGTCTTCTGGTACCTAAACATAGGTACCTAAACATCTTTCCATTTATTTAGGTCTAAAATTTCAACAGTATTTTGTAATTTTCTAAGTATAAATCTTTTTCTTCTTTTGTTAAGTATATTCCTAAGTATTTTCTTCTTTTTCATGCTATTGTAAACAAAATTGTTTTCTTTATTTCATTTTGAATTATTCATTACTAGTGTTTTAGAAGTACAATTGATGTAACTTGCGTATGAATCTTCAGCCTTGCTGAACTCTTTATTAACTCTAATAGATTTTTTTATGGATGCCTTAGAGTTTTTTATGTAGAAGATGAAGTTATTTGTAAATGTAGTTTTGTTCTTACTTTCCAATTTGGAGCCTCTTATTTTTCTTAATTACCTGAGTAGACCTCTAGAACAATGTTTAGGCTACAAATTTGGCAAAGTAGAGAAAAGCGAGTATCTAGGGTAAGTTTTCCAAATTTCCTTGTTATTGACTTCTGATTTCATTCTGTTATGGTTCGAGATCATACTTGTATCATCTTAATCTTTTAAAATTTGAGACTTGTGACCTAATAGGGTCTGTTCTGGAGAATGATTTAGGTATACTGGAGAAGAACATATATTTTGCTTATATGCAG
The DNA here is from genome assembly GCA_004024925.1 of Scalopus aquaticus. Classification (NCBI taxonomy): domain Eukaryota; kingdom Metazoa; phylum Chordata; class Mammalia; order Eulipotyphla; family Talpidae; genus Scalopus; species Scalopus aquaticus. The sequence continues at coordinate 75,102 of PVIJ01007694.1, forward strand.
TGGAGTATTTTATAGATGTGTTACTTTGTATTATTGTTCACATTTTCTGTCTTCTTTGTATTGTCTGGGTTTCAATTCCATTATTAAGAAGAGAGTATTGAAGTCTCCAACTATTATTGTTGTATTTTGCTTATTTCTTCTTTCAATTCTGTCAGTTTCATGTATTTTGGAGCTCTGCCATTGGGGTTACATGTATTTGTAATTGTTTTTATCTTCTTGATAAATTGATCTTTTTATTACTATATCTTTCTCATAATGGCTTTTGTCTTCAAGTATATTTTTTTGATGTTTGGATAATTTTTGTTTGGTCATAGTCTGCATGGAATGTATACTTTTGCTTTTTATTTTGTTGCCATTTATTTCATCATTTAAAAACTAATTTTAACCATAAACTAATTTTTAAATTCTGATCTAATTTTTTTAAGTCTGCATTTGTATTGTGTAGCCTTCATTGCATGAATCATCTCACAGAATGAATGGTTATGTGCTTGCTGTTTATTTCCATTAGTTTAGCCATCAGCAAATCACTTCAGATATTTCCTTAAACACTTGGAGCCAAAACCACCTCCCAGTTTTTGCAGAGGCATCTGGGTTGTGTATTGGGGCACACCTTCAGCATGGAGCCAGGCCATATACTTCTCTGCTTAGCCTCACTTCTCACTTCTACAGAACCTCCAGCTTATCCTGACTTAAGCAAGTGGGGCCTTTTCAGGTCTTTCTTGAGTGTGAACACGGCATGTGTATGGACTTCTTGATCCCCAGGCATATATCAGAGCTTTTTAAGCTCTTATTCCCTGAGCCAGCTCATTCTTCATATTTCCTCCAATGCTGTTGGTTAGTCTGTTGCTTGGTCCAACTGTTAGTCATTGCCTCAGGCAACAGCCACTACATATGCCTAAAAATATTTTCAATGTGGTCCCTTTAGCACTGGTTGAAATCTGAGTTAGAAAGATTGAACAAGTGTTGTGTTTGTTTTTTTTTAATTTTTATTTTTTATTTAAAAAATTTCTTTTGGCCATCTTCCAGGGAACTACCAGACAGGTCAAAATAAATAATTGCAATTCTTTGAGAATGAAGCCTGTTCTGCTCCTTTTGGTATTGGTGCTGGAAACTCGGGCTCTTATTTTTGAGACTGCCACTGAACTGAGGTGCAGAGAGTAGGGCTAGTCTTAGGTTAAGTGAGAATACCACAAAGCCTTGGTTTTACTTGATTAAATGCTCTCCTGGTTGCTGCAAGGCTTAGTTTCCCAAGTTCCAAGAAAGCTGACTATGACAGTTTTGCCAGGTTTTCTTTTTCATTGCTTTAATGGAGGGATGGATTTTGGAGTTCCTTACCTCATCATTTTTGCTGATACCACTTGTGATGTTTTGATTTAACTTGCCAAATGAGTTCCTAATGTGAGGGAAACCGTGTACCAAAATTTTTATAAAGTTTCTATTTTACTGAGTAGTACAGAAGACTGAATGATATACTTTTACCATTGACTTATTTAAATGGTTCTTAATTTTGAATTTAAGTTCTTTTTACTTTCATGCTGTTAACATTTGGCATTACTGTTTAGCTATGAGGGCATGAATAAGTACCTTCAATTTTCAGTCGATTCTTTGAAATTACGTTTAGAAAAACATTTGGTCACCTTCATTTGGTGCATGCAGTTTACAAATGATGACTAACCTGCAACACTGAAAAAATACCTTGACAAGAAAAATATTATTTTTACCACATTGCAGATTTTGACATTTTCAGTGAATTTGGATAACTTTTATGTATATTGTACAAAATAGTTTTGCATGAATCATCTCACAGAATGAATGGTTATGTGCTTGCTGTTTATTTCCAGTCTTTTGAAATAATTTCTTTAACACTAACAATGGAGATAAATGTCTTATTTCTCTCTGTACCATGAATTCTTCTATTGCTGGAAACCTTGGTGGATGAATCTTATATGGGATGAAAACATCTAGTTGCTAACAGTTAACTAGAATGGAGGTAGTTTTTCTTGTTGTGTTTTAGATTTTTCTTTTTTATAATAATTTCAGTTTTCTTTTGACAAATGAAATACCTAGTTAGCATGGAAGGTTAGTGTGGTAGAAGTTAGGAAAATAATTTATAATTTTCCTTTACAAGGATAGATACTGTGGCATTTAGCTCTTTGTAGCATTCATAGATTAATGGAGGGGAATTATTTACTGGGGAAACTTGAAGCAGTTTTTCCCCCAGTTGCTGTGCCTCATTATATCACCCCACCAAACCTTTCTTTCCACTTGGCCAGGATGCAACACATGGGCTCTTTGCTCTACTCTGACATTTTTCCTACTTTGAATTTTTAGAGTATTCTCATTTAGAGGCCATCAGTGGTTTTCCTTAACTGCTGCGAATGTGGTCAAAGCTGACTCTCAGCGCTTAGATGGGACTGGGGCGCTGTGCCTGTGTCCTTTCCTGCTACCAGGTCTTTGCTGGTATTGCTGGATTGAGGAAGGAAACAAAAGGCAAAGATCCTCTCTCTAGCTGGGCCAGATCAGTCCTGAGTGAAATAGATTGATAAATTGTTCCAATTTGCTTTCAAATTTCAGTGTAAGCTTGGGATTATGATTTAATTTTTCTCCAAATATTTAGCCTGTTGTTTCATAGTCATTATTAAATTACCGCATTTTCACTAAATAGAATAGTCCCTTCCTAATCAAATGTTAAATTCTTTATAATAGCATTGTATCATGCATTTCAGCTAACTGCTGTGTGTGGGAGGGAGATGAAATGTAGAGAAACAATAGAAGTTAATTCTTGACTTCTGAGCTTTCAGAGGTTCAGTTTCTAGTAATTTTGGCATGATTCAGGAATTTTCAAGTGTGATTTTTTTTTTTATCTGTCTGAGATTTCTCACTTTTAATACTTCATAATCTAACCTCTGAGTAAGAGGGCTCTGTCCCCCAATTTTGTTTTTCCCCTTATGAATTTGTATGTTTGTGCACCAGAATTCCACTGTTTTGGTTTTTGAGGCTGTGCAGTATTCTAATTCAATCGTATAAAAATGTCCCCTTTTTTTTTTCTTCCTGCTTCTGTATGTGTTGAGATACGGGGGTGGTGAATGAAGGAGGGTCATTCTATGGCCTTTCTACCGGAAGTTTAGAATACCTTCATGAGCTCTTCCCTCAATCTATCTTGGGTTTTGACTTGAATTACATTAAATGTATAGCTTAAATTGGGGAACATTTTGTCTTTACAAAGATTTTAAATCTCATTTAGGAACTGGTATAATCTTTAATATTTTATTTTTCCCCCTCCCTCCCTTCCAGCTGCCCTCCTTCCCTTCCTTTTTTGTTTGTTTTCTGAATGCTTCTCTGTAAAATCTTGTAACATCTTCATTTCTGGTTAAATTTATTGTTGGGTTGATTTTCCTTTGTTTTCTTTATTTTGTCTCTCCCTTATACTTTCTAGCTATTTTATCTTGAGAGACAAATCTTCATTCTTTTTAAGTGGAATAGTTTTACCACATTAAAAAACTTTCATTTGACATAGAACTAGCAATGTTGATACTGGTGCAGATCAAAGCTTTTGCTATTTAAGATATGCTTCACACTATGAAATAGTGAGATTAAAAGTGCTTGTAAGAAATAAAAGTCTTTCTAAGAGCATCACTTACAAGTCTCTGAATTTGTGAAGCAGCACATTTTTGTTGTACTGGTGATACTGTTGTGATGGCCTTCTAATGAAAATGGAGCACCTGTAAGTCATTCATTTTGAACAATTTTCAGTAAACCAGCATTCACTTATGCCATCTTAGAGATGACATGTCTCTGTGATGTATCTGCTGTGAAATATTTCTTGTCTTATGTGTTGCTTTTTGAACAAAGACACCTTCGAGCCATCTATTCATTTTCGTTTTTTCCTTTTCAAACAGCACTCGTTTTGAAGTTAGCAGATAGTTTTGATTTCAATGCAGTTGTCTAATCACCCCCCCATCATTAATGTATGGCATCTAATAAGCCATCTAATGCACGTAACAGAGACAGTGATCACCAAATTAATAAATAAGACCTCTATTCATGCTAAAATTATCAAAGCTAATCATTTAAATGAGATGTTCTATTTTAATTAAAATTTCTGGCACCATAGTTAATGAGACTTGGAATTTCCACTAAAGTATTTAGCTCTTCCTTAGTGATTAGCTTTGATAGTGTAATTATAAATAGAGACTTAATTAATTATGTTGCTAACTTTACCCTCAATTATTTATTTATACACATATATGTGAAATGACTTGCCTACCTCATACATTGGAGATAAACCTTGTAAGACAGTGGTCAGCAAATTACAGATTTTTTAAATTGAATAATATTCATTGAGGCATTGAGTTTACAACACTGTATTTGTGTTAGAGGTATAGGTTTATACCTCTTCAAATGTATGTTATCATACCACGCCCATTGCCAACAAGTTTTTGATTACATTGTCAGAATTTTTAACATTGGAAATTTAGCTTAGTAATTTATTTTTTCCTTCAAAACTGATTTTCAAAATTTTACCATTCTATTTTGATAGAAAGACATTAGAAGTAGATGTAGAAAAAAATGATGGAATGTGTAGCAATATGATTGCATGCATATTTATAAACATACAAACATGCAAATATATACAGACATGTCTGTAAAAACACGTAGCATACATTCTGATACTGAATTCAGAAGTAAGGATTTCTGAGTGTAGAATGTGCCTTCAAGCAGTGAATAATGAAGTTATTTAAGACCTGAGGACTCTAATCCAGCCTGAGAGTTAGTTGCTGATATGGTTGCATCTGAAAGGAAAGGAACATCTAAATGGCAGGAGATGTATGTAGAAGGAAACTGTGGTCTCTATGAAAAGAACTGAGAACTGAGCAAAAGTAACAGGAAACACAAAAGAAATAAAAGGGAAGAAAAATTCAGTTTACATAATTAACCAGCCCCAGGGCCCCAGAAGACTGAAGTGTAGGTGGAGATATAAAGGCTGTTCTCTGTCCGAAATTATTTCTCAGGCAAGGCATCTTTTTCTAAATTTTTCTAAAATTTGGGGTCCTTTGTCTTTTAATAGAAATTCCTCTGTGGGAAGGAAAGAGACACTGAAATTTTATTTTATTTTATTTTATTTATTTTTTTTTTAAAGATTTATTTTTTATTTATACATACAAGCTGGGGTACAGGCCAGAGGCGTGGGGCGGCGAGAGGGTTCACCAGAGACAGAGCGGGTAGCAGAACAGGCAGATCAGAAATACACTGCTGAGGGGAGCAGCGGGCGAG